>UZAE01013409.1:0-22760 GCA_900617975.1 Rodentolepis nana | reverse complement strand
CAGAGGGGAGGAACATCAAAGTGAGAAAAATTCGAGAGGGCGGAAAGAAGAGCGATTCACAGATGTAAGGTGACAAGGGACACAAAAAAGGCAGAGAAAAGGTAAGATGAGCTCTATGGAAGTAGTCGAATATGACATATAGTGAAGTGATGGTAGTTTGAAGTCAGAAGTCAACTGCCGGTTAATAGACATTTTGCCGTATGAGTATACGTTACCCAGAGTGCACCACGTGAAGGTAAGTCTATCGCACACCCTAAGAAGTCAGCAACATCGGGTATTCCCATCCCGTCACCTACGCAAGTACTAACCCGGCCCGACGTAGTTTAACTTCGATGCTTTCTACGTGGTATGGCAAGTGGTAGAATATACCCCTTTATATCAACCTGTTGATACTCTCCAGAATGTGGGGAAGATAGGTACATTTACCTATTCAATGATCAAATCATGGAATCCCAACTTTATTGCAAGCACCTATTTGCATACTGCAGTATATTGCCAGAAATTGTATCATAATTTAAACGTGCAGAGAATGCAGCTAAAATATTAGCTGTAGTAATTTTTTTGCCTGCATTAAGCAAATTGTCACGTGGAACATTTGTTAAATTCTCCTTCACACGACTCAAGTTTCATAACTACATACAATCAATAGGTGGTTGATTGTATAATAGAACTAGTTTGTTTATGTCAAATGCTTGGTAATGTCTGCGCAGCGATCATGCTATTGATTCATCTGAGCTTGATTTATTGGGGTGTAACACACACACACACACACACACACACACACCCATTCACACACTCATACACTCCCTCTCTCACTAATGACATCGGTATTATAATAATTTTTCATATAACGAGGGGTTTACTGCGTCATACTAATCAAAGAAAGCGCTTTTCGTTTTTCACATTTTTTTACTGGTTGTCAACCAGTCACCATGGCAAATAGACGCGATGGACGATAATTTTTCAGTAATACGCATAGGATTTTGAAAAAAGGAAATAGTACTTAGTCTGGATGAAATAAAGTCAATTGCAGTTGTATTTATTTTGGCACTCAGGGGTGTGAGATAGACTTGCCTCCACGTAGTGCAGTTTGGGAAACGCATACTCATGCGGCTAAAGAGTCTATAAACTGGCAGTTGACTTCTGGCTTCAAGCTATCATGACCCCACCGCATGTCATATTCGACTACTTCCACAGTACTCACTTCACCTTTCATCTACCTTTGTGTCTGTCTCTTTTACATCTTTAAAACACTCTTCTGTCCCCCCCCCCCACTCTCGACTTTTTTCGATTTGATGTTCCTCTCCCTCTGTGAAGCCTGAAGTCAACTAAAGGGCTAATGATAACTATAATAAAGCCTGCCATTCGATTAAAATAAATTTTGGCGCCCCAAAACCTCCCTTACGACTTATTGGCCTTTATCGATAGGGAATTTCTTTTTTGCCTTGCTACGATGGGAGTCAATTGGCCAATCAACTGCTTATCTGTCTTTTCATTTCACTTCCATCTGCAAAGACGCAGTGACAACAAAGGTCCACGCACACACAATCTCTTTCCCCAGACAATCATTGTTGATTTTATATAAGATGTGCAATAAAATTCATCATTTTAACATTTGTCATCTAACTTTCATCTTTGTTTTATATGGAACGTCAATGCGAACTTAGGTAAACATTGAGTGAGGATTTAAATGTATCTATTTTGATTGACGAAATGTCAAAAACACTTTGGATGAGACTTTGACGTTGACAACATGTTACCTTTCCCAGTCGTCAGATCTCCATTGTTATCGGTAAGGAAAAACTCCCTAAAAATATTTCAGAAAATTTTTAGCCCAATTTTTCAAACAGGTTTATGGTAATATTTCATTCCCTCAACGAAGTGAAGGAAATACTGTTTTTTTCGATAAAATGAGCCAAAAATTATATAATACATTAATTACTGATATTATTATCCACCTGCCTTGTCAATAATGAACTATAAATTAACTAAATTAACTATAATTTAATTGTATTGTTAATTCGCCTTTGGCATGTGACAATCATCTATCAATGGGCAAAGGTTATCCGGCTAGAAATAAAAGTATGGCTCGCCTCCAATAGGAAAGCAGGAACTAAATAGTCCGATCTATTTGAAGTGGGGGGGGGGGAGGAATAATTGATCATTTACAATAGTTAATATGCGCTACGATCTCCACACAAGTGTATGCGTAACAATTAACATAATGTGGAGAAATTAGGGTCGATGACTTCGAGGATTTTGCGTATTTACTGCCCGGTTAAGAGAAGTATGGATCGTTACTTATCACATGTTCTTCTGAAGGGATTCGCGTTGAATCTGATGATGGCAATCAGTTGCAAAGCCTTTTAATTCCCCACGTCATTTAGGCAAATTGTAATAACGAAAGTTGATCACTGAAGGTTCTAGTTGTTGCCTGCACCTCAGAACTAGTAGTCGCATGGGTATTAAAATTGGCAACACTTCACTTCACTGTTTGAGCTCGAAATGCTATGATGAGAGGATGTATGCTTTAATCATTTAACACCCTTATGACTGTACGATCCTCTTTCAAAATGAGTTTCATTGGTACTAGACTCATAAAAGAAGGCGCTATTGTCGTTTGAAACATGTTCAATATACTTATAGCCTTCGTCTGAAACACCACCAGAACCCTTTCTACCCTTAAAGGGCCAAAGGCCGAATTGTTATTGCCCTTTGCATTGGTGTTTTGACAGATCAGTATTCCAAGCAAATTATTTATTTTGTATCTTGATTCTTTGTTTTAGTCATGACTTTGTGCAATTTTTCTTTGATATCCGATAACCTAATGAAGTTTTTACCGAGTTGAAAGACAGGTGGGCGAAGATTTCTTTGTTGAGCTTGACTGTGAAATTCCTGTTGGATTCCGCTGAAGGAGGACTTTACCCATCAAGGCTCTGGATGAATGCACGCATACGATCAGCCTTCTCGAAGTGTTTAAGTTAGCCCTAAGTCTGCTGCAATTGTGTTTATACTCGAAACCAATCAATTCGCGAGTTTGATTGGGTGTTTGTCAAATTGCCGTGATTGTCTATGTTAATGCGCAGGCAATTTGCTCCATCGCAACCATATTGTCCCGTAAAATTGATGCGATACCCAAAATATACCATAATTAGGTCCTACCTACTACTGAATGCCTATCATAATTATTTGAAAATGAAAAAATACTAACCAAAATATGGGGAAGATTGACTTATGCAGTTTTGGTAAAGACATTAATCTTATGGTTTGGTCAAAGTACGCATATGATTTTTAGATTCATATACCAAATTCGTATTAATAATAAAAGTGTAAATACTATGCATTAATATATCATCCAACATATTTTTCGTTTGTTATAATTGCGACGTATTGCAATTCATTTTCCTATGTTATTGTACTCCTTGGTGGGAATTCGTAGAAAGTTCCACTATTTGAAATTTTTTCATTAAAGTTTAAAAAGTTCATCTTGACTAATATTATCTAATTATCCAGAGTTGTTGGAAGAGATAGCCATGTCGGTAAAGCAAATGGTCAATGAACGGACACAAACGCGTTCATTTTCTTAGAGATCGAAACATGACCATTGCAGAAATTTTACTAATAGCCAAAATAATTTTTCATACATCAATTTCGATTATTTGTAAATGGCGGATATTAACCAGACAGTTTGACATGGATAGCAGACCCACTTCTATCTCCATCCCGAAACTAGGTCAGCTATGGACGTCATACGAAAAATCTTAGGAAGTGGAATAAGTGGCAAATGTTCATCTAGTACAGACTTGATCCTGTTTTCAAAATGAATCCGACAGAAAAAAAAGATATTCAGTCGGGTAAGACAGGTGTCAACAAATTTATGACTAAGACAAATTAATCAAACACCGGTTTAAATGAATTGTCGTGGTTATTCCCATTAAACTCAAGCCAAGTGAAGTATGTGAGGTATGTAAAGAAACTTTGGCTTGTGAAGTTGTGGACACCCTGATTAGTCAATATTTGCGGCAATATTAAGAGGCGGTCATGAAAAATCAATAATCGTTAAGAGAAAGCCCAGGGATTCGAATCGGCTTCCTATCAATACAATCCGTTTATCAAATAATTTAAGGTAACGGAAGAAATTCGCAAAGGTTATTCGTTCTTTTCAACTTTGCTTTAGTGCGTATTTTAAATTACGCAATTTTATCCGTAGACAGTGAATTAATTTAATTTGAAACCAAGGATTTAATGAAAGTACACATTACTTTAAATCTTTTGCCTTCACTACTTCATATCAAGGCCTAAGTAGTAGTTTTGCAAAATAAATTGCTCAGAGGAAATGACCTATACATTCACATTGCACACACAATTTGACATTAACACTCCTAAGGTAGTTGTCATGGCAACTGCAAACTATCGCATTGATATTCATAGGTGTGGAGTGTGAGATAGACTTATCTGGTCAACGTATACACATAAGGTAAAAAGTTTATTAATTGGCAGTTGACTCCTAACTTCAAACTACCATGATCCAACACTATGAAACATTCCACTACTAAATAACCATCACCCCCACTCTATGTCATATTCGACCCCTACTACAGTACTCATCTTACCCTTTCTCTGCCTTTGTGTCTGTCTATTTTGCATCTTTGAAACACTCTTCTGTTCCCTCCCCCCCCTCTCGACTTTTTCACTTTGATGTTCCTTCCTCTCTGTGGAGCCTGAAATCAACTTAAGGGATAATGGTAACTATCAAAACGCCTGCCATTTTAAATAAATAAATATGAGATGAATTCAAACTAGTACAAATTAGTAAAAAAAGCTTCTCTCTTGAGAATTTCGTCCCATTTTTTCACTTCAATCGTCCTCGGTGTTAAGTCCCATTAACCAATTAGCGTCTTCAAGAAACCGGGGTACTAATTGCAAAATATACTAAAATAAACCTTGAAATTTGCTAAATTATCCATTTCTGTCCTCTGGAGGTCACACAATTCCTTTCCAAACCATTTTCTGTTGCAACTTGTACAAATAAAGGAAATAAAATTTGCTAAAAAACACGTTTTATAGTATTAATTCACGTTAGACTTAGAAGCCCTTCATTTGCGAAGTTTATAATTTTCATCATATGAGTGCGAACAAATTTTAAAATCTGTGTAGGTTAATACGAATTTATATGCTCATGTTTTTCAATCAAATGTTGCAAATTTTGGCGTTTCGGTGTTCCTGTTAGTGCACTCAAATTGTCACTGCGTTAATATGAAACACCGCAACGACTCGCTAAGTAGTGAGGGATAAAATCAGATTACTGAACAGTTTTACTTCGTCTGGAATTTATATATTTTTTATGGGTGTAATTACTAATAAGATTGTGGTAGACATACAGCTTGTTATGTTGGCTGATTAACTGAATGTGCTTTAGTCTGTGATCAGAGCTTTTTGAATAATTGGGTGGTGTGAGATATTTTGAAGATTACGTCTCTAATTAGCAATAAAGGTTGATATTCAGTACTATTCCAGACGCTTGGAAACCTTCTATCATAGGGATGATTTTAATGTATTGGTTCTTTTCCAGTATGAATTTAAGGAAAATTCCGTATTTACTCCTTTAGCGAATTCTGAAATAAAATTTGGTTTATTTTCTGTGTCAATAGACAAAGAGGCTATCCTCGTTTGTTAAGGATTTTTTAATGTAATTATTACTATGAATTCCAATAAATGTAATGAAAGTAATTAAATTGAAATAATGGAACTTTTTCAATCAATTATTGGTGCACAATTAATCCAAATATGCAGAAATTATTGCGTTATTTCATTTGATAAATGCGAAAGCAAGCCTACACCAGGAAGTTTGCTTACAAAGAAGACTTTTGGTACTACTCATGGAAGCAAGTGTCAGACAGATCAACATCTAACAAGAAATGCGTGAACATTATTGTCTAACTACTGAGTAACGTGAAATGCTGCTTTTGGGAAATGAGAAAAACTCGTCAAAATCAGGTCACAACAGGGAGAATAACAGCGATCATGACCTGCATGAAGTCCAAGGGATATTGCTCGAGTAACTGGGTCTGAACTTCCACAAACTGTCATAATTTTTCGGATAGGCGGCCTCAGCCGTGAGTGATGCTATCCCTCCACAGCTGTTTGAAGAGGGTCTTCGTTGAATTCAAATACCTACTTGAAATTGCTGGCCACTGTATCAGCTAAGCCCTGAATAGCGACTGAGGCTAGGCAATAATAAGTCATATTTATAATGTCTGAGGGTTTCAGCTAATTTTGTTTGTTTGGGCTCTGTACTCGCAATATCTTGATCTGATGGACTCTTAGGTGTGGTGCACCGTTAAGAAGAGCTCCGTGGTACTACTGTAAAAGTCCAGTTAATTCTCCTTCCCCCCCCCCCCCCTCGTATTTTAGCTTCCTTACAAATGAAAGAGGAAAATCAGCCTACTGTTGTTTCTGAAGCGGGAAATTTGAAAAGCGTAAAATACTCCCTTGCGACCTGGTGTTTGAAATGGGTGAGATGGCAACTTATCTTAGATATACTAATTTTAATGCTTCGATAAATATTTCCCATAAAACTATTCGTAATGTTGGCCCCTTTTCAATTTGACGATGAACTCTGAGCTGCTCAGGAGGAGGAATAAATTTTTCCTCTAACAATAAGGATCATTCTAGAGTCCACGAATCAGATCCTGTAAATTTGAGTCCTTGGAACAGAAAGATAAAGTGTAACTACTTCCGAAGCCTCAGTAAATTAGCCTCAAGTGGTTTTACAAAACGAGAAGACCATGAATTGAGTTAGATCTCATATACACTAGACATAAAGAAGAAATGGTAAAAGAATTGGATCTTGGTGGAGAATGAGAATAGATGTCAGCGCAGCTTGAGTGGAAGCGCGGTTGTGAAGCAGTCGGTTAATTTAGCTATTTTGCCTTCTTTGTTTATCTGATAAGTAAATAATAAATACTTGTACTATGCCAATTAGAGTAGTGATGATTGAGGAGCCGGAGTAGTAATTGGTCCCCATAGAGTCCAGTCTCTACGTGCTGAGAGAATTAGAAGTAAAAGTTAATCAAATCACCCCTGCCCCCACCCAAATTCCCTCCTCTTTTATCTACTCTACTCAACTTTCGTCGCCCTTGATACCTCATTCACATTGGACCATTTTGGCATTTTAGATTGCCCTCCACAATTCAACTTCTAATTTGTGACTCTAAAGAATGGAGTGGGATCACCAACCTTCGTTCTTGAAAATGAATATCCTTTTCCCTGATATTCAATCCCCAATTAAGGGTTCTCAGAATCGTAAGGGAAGACTTTTTTTATTGTAAACGTCAATGCTAAGTAATTGGGACAATGGAGTAACTTTATTTCCAAGGTTGAAATTCTATCCTTCACCCTGTAAGATTTGCACTGAAGGCTAAGCGATTCATTTCCAAATTGTATGCTTGGAACGTTCTATTGTTTTGCTGAGCTGAGTAGAATTCGTCTTTTATTTGTCTCGGATTGTATATTCAAAAATTTTGAATGCCTATTGGAGTCCAATTGCTTCCTCGTGTTGTGCAGTGCAGGTATTTAATAATAACTCCAATTTTGTAACAAACTGTATTTCAATTTTCAGGAAATACTGGCTGGGCTTTTTTTAATATTTTATACCCGGTTGTGCATATGGCATTTATATCAATTTTATTCGAATTAATAATAATAATAACGTTCAAAGTTTAAAAAAAATCATATTAATTCTAGCATTTAAGCCATGGAACACAAGTTAATTAAGCTGTATTAACGTATTATTCCACTCAGGGGGAACCCCTAAATTTGGACTACTAACCCATTCTTTAAGATCATCCAATGAAAAATTACACCCCAAGTGGACAAAAATATCATTTTAATTATAAATTGGTCCCTCCCATTGCACAGAGCAAGGAAAGCTGCTTCTGCTGCTACCCTCTATCTCGCCCCCCCCCNCCCCCCCCCTCCCCAACCCCCTCCTTTGGCCTGCTTTTAGTGGAAACGGTGCAGCTCCTGCCAAGCATTGAGAGGCGTGGGCGGGAGGCTAAAAATAGACCAATCCTAAAATGTGTAGCATTTGCGTTGGGCTATTTATAGTTGTTTTTACTTCAACTCCAACACACCAGGTTGCCCCTCTGCCCCTACCTCTGCCTCTGCCTCTCCTCTCAAGCCAGCAAGCAAGCAAGCAAGCAATTGCTGCGCTCTTTGCACGTGCAGACGCACAGAGCAATTCGATCAAAGTAGAGGAGTGCATTTAAATGAAAAAAAGATAAATTAAAATGTAATTTCACTGGGTTTGGGTGGCTAAATTTTGCTTTGTGTTGGTTTGTTGACCCGGGGAGATTAGAAAGCGTCATTTCTGCAGCCAGTCTCAACGAATTATATAGACATCGTTATTTCAAGGTCATCTGGCATAAATTAGGGTAAACTATTGTTTTTAACAGCCAGTTTTACATCTAGATACCTTTTCATATAAATTTTATAATTTTCGATAAATAAATTGAGTTGTTTATTTCTTGATATGTTATCGATCTTAGAATAAATGAGGGTCAAAATTTAAGCCTTTTATCTTGTGCGGAGGAAGAGACCAAATGTGATGTGGCCCACTTTCCAAATCAATTATAGTCAAATGATTGGCTCGAGGTGAATGCTGAGTTCTCATTGGTTGTCCTTAACACAAATTATTATGTCCTCTCTGTGCACGTTTTATGAGACAACAAATGGACTGACCTGATGTCGCATTTACCAAATAAACTTTATTCACCCGAACTTAGCCCCGCCACTGTAGTAATTAATAAGTACAGCTTAAATGACTAATGTTTGTACTTATTCACCTTAAAAGATGTGCTTGGTCTTTGATTTAATTGCCTATTGCGAGTTTACTTTCCGAACAATTGCTTTAGTGTAGGCTCTTTGAATTCTCTTATTCTCGATGTTGCTTGTCAATGAGACCTTAGCATTGACACGAAATATGATCGTGAAGGTTGGCGAATAATTGCTATATTTCATTAGTGCTGAATTGACCTCATTGGAGGAGCAGACCTAACAACTCGAGTAAGTGAATGAGGCATCATCTGCTAATCATAGATGTTATGAATTCATGACAAACCAATGCCATGGGCGTTCACGAATTCGACAAAATAAAGGTGATTTGAAATGGATCTGCAGATGTGAGTATGCAGAAAGGTACACGGTGGCGTGGGTCCGTTCTCGCTGAGTAACTAACTCTGATTGGCTTTGTATTTCAATTTTAAAATATTGCATTTTCTGTAATTGCTTTACTTTTGGATTTGTTAGTGTCTGGCTAATTTTGTGTGATCATTTGATTAGTCATCCGTTTTTTAAAGGGTGAACAAAGAGCACGTGTTTTGTCAATTATTTCTTTTATTACATTCAGCAGATTATTTAGTATAGATTGGTGAATAGCACTTTATGAATATTCCATTTTATTGTAACAATATTGGACTGATAACACATATTCTACTTTTTGATATTTAGTAGACAGTTCTTTCATAATTTCACCAATCTACATTCAATCACGCGAGTAATAAAACAATTGCTTCACAACATTGTTTAAATCATTAATTTTTCTCCCCTCATTCACTTTCGCTATATGCAAATAAAACAATAAGAAAAAATTAACGCTTTCTCAGGTTATTTGTTGTCTTGGAGCCGTGGTTTAGTTTCGTATCTGGAATTGCTCTTATTATCTTCACAAGTCAAATTGAAGAGAGTGTTTTATTATTACGCTTTCTTCCCTTGTTATTTATTCTGTTTTCAATCATTCTCCTGAGTTACAGTTGAGTGTACGTCTCCAAAATGTCTCGATTAGGTACATCAGCGCTAAATTGAGAATGTCGGTAAGGTAGACCGACCTCTTTCACTTTTCAACATTCAATGCACCCCGAAATGAGGTAATCGAAATGATTACGGTTTGCAATATCATCACAAATTTAATCCTTCCATTACTGCTAAAAGCCCTTTGTGAAAGCTCGTATAAAGCTAGCACGGAAAAATCCCTCTTTCTATGGCCTAAATCACGTACCAGAGATAAAAAACGTATATTGATCGGTTCAAGGAATATTCCCAATGTTGGAAGTTTACTAAATGAGACATCTACATTTTTTCATCAAATGATACCAGTACAGTTGTATGGAATCATTGCACAATTTTTGTGCAACGAAACCATGTTCTTTCAAACCGCTTTAGTTTAATTTGAAGGAAGAAGTCAGAATAAAAGGCAACCTGTAGTGAAAATAATCCCGTGTAATGATTTAAATTAATTTTTTTCAAAATTGCATTTCTTCAACTGCCTGTTCTTTTATGCCTTATTCAAAGCACACTTGATATGAAATTTCTAATTAATCAACAGAATTGTCAAATAAATCGTTTTGTTTTAATTTAAACAAAGTAACTTTCTTCTCACTCACTTTAATATTAATCAATCTCTTCCCTGTTTGAAATTATTTGTAAGTTTAGTGCTGTTTATTGAAAGCTACAATTTTTTTCGTTGTGAGTATTGTGTTGGAAACGCAAAGGGGCGTAATCACGCTTGGGAGCGAATGAGGTCATGGGCGTAGAGGCCTCTCGACCAATCCAATAACCAAGGCCGTTCGATTGATATCCCACACGAAAGGGTATATAATGACTATGCCCACGGACAGCACACAAACGATAGGCACCCTTAACATGCCATCTCCCAAATAAAAGTATTCTACGTCATACGTCTGTTTTCCAACCTATCAATTCTTGCCATAGAGATGACCATGAATGAGCCAAGATTTACTATTGAAGCAATCCGCTACAATTTGAGCACAAGAACCTGTAGAAGGATTGAGAAGAAGTAGTAAAGGCATTCTACAAAATTTGCTCTTCGTTTTCAAGTTACATTAATTTTTCCTTCCTAAATATAGCCCACCACTTCACATTCCAATAGTTCATTGCCCAAACTTCAGGAATTGAGCCCTGTCACCTTAGTTGAACCATGTTTGTCAAGTCCGGATGAAGTTTTCTTCAGCAGCATGATGATAACCTTTAGTATTTCAACAACCAAGTTAGCATTGTTGCCACTCAAGGCTAACCCTAGATAAATGCCGACTTTTCTTTCAAGTCACCACTTAAAGTAGCAGTTGTCGTTTTCGGTGTGCAAAGTACCCAAGTCGACAAAACCCCTAATCAAAGGTGAAAATAGAGCGATGTGATGAATTTTCTTTCACAATGTGCGTGCACCGTAGCACAACGCTGTCATTACTAATTTGACCATTTCCTAGTTCGCTGTAAAGTTATCACTATCATTATTTCAACCATAGGCCTGACGATATCCTTAGAAAGCATTTAGCGTTGGGGGGGGGGGGAGGCTGTAAGATTTACACTGCGTCAAACAAAATCAAAAATTAAATATTGAAATCTAAAAGCATTAATGCCGGGGTTTTTGCCAAAATCGACCCAGGGCGGTTAAACGGAAAATTCCATTTCATGAAACTGTTTTTGAAACCAAATAACCGCCCATGGGCAATGCGTATTGTGCTTCAGTAAGACCGTATTTAAACTTTTAACCCCAACTAAAGTCATCACTAATGTGCTTGCCAGACTGAGTGTATCCGCCATTACTGAGATAACCGCGCACAATTTAATCAATGAGTCTCGTACTCAAAGGCCAATAACTCCTGAGGATTGAGGACATTAACTCTCTCTCTCTCTCTCTCCCTCCCTCTTATCCTCTCTCGTGAACCAATAATAAGGAACCCCGAAGTGGTAACTTTGTTCCTCAAGGAATTCGCACAGTGAACAGAGTTCATTAACTAAGTGCCGTCATAGTGCAACCTCCTTTTTAGATTGACATGAAGGCCTTTGTGTCGAAAATAGCTCTGAGTTCTAGTAATCCAGTGAAATTCAGTTTCTCCCATTTCGAATAAAGTGAATTTTTCCTCATTCAAGAATTGTTTTCATTAATAATTTAGGTATAAAAACACCATCCTAGACCTATCATGCTAGACCTATCCTATTTGCATAACTTAAGGACAAGCTAATGCCTTAATTTTCGTGTTCCGATTTAACTTATGAAATATCGGCTTAAAGCTTTCTAAGTTCAAGCAAATATAGATGATCTAATTATTTTAACTCAGATTTGAGCTTTGAAGAACACCATCATGGTTGAACCAAGGAATCGCATTCCCGTAAGAGCGACGTGCTACAAGGGAGCAAGTACAGCCTTGAGTTGAGAGACCTCTCGGCCAATGAGCAATCAATCAAACTGTATTTCAGGGGTGGGCGATAGACCTGTCTCCACGTGGTACATCCTGGGCAACGTATACTCATACGGCAAAAAAGTTAATAACCCGACAGTTAGCTTCTCACTTCAAACTACAATCACCCCATTGTATGTCATATTTGGCTACTATCACAGTACTCACCTCACCTTTTTTCTACCTTTTCTTCCTTCGTCTATGAAACACTCTTCTGTGACTCACCCCTCCCCCTCCCTCTCGACTTATTTTTCACTTTGATGTTCCTTCCTCTCTGTGAAGCCTGAAGTCAGCTAAAGAGCTAATGATATCTACCAAACTGTCTGCCATTTGATATAAATAAACTGTATCTTAACCGCTTTGTCGGCCTCCCATAACCAGAATAAAAGCCATACAGATCAAATACTTTATGTCCTCGTCACTGTTGAGGTAGCTTAGTTGATTTCTTTAGCAATTATATACAAGGAGATTTCGTCATAAAGGCATTCACTTCAGTGAATAACCTTTGCCTTAAGCCTGTGGTGGTTTGGTCAACCGTAAATGTAATTCAAAATTCATTGTTTTTAGCATTTTCCAATTATTACCAATTAATAACGACGAAAATTATATATCTATTAAGGAAAAATGGCTCCTATATATTTTCGTGTTATGTTATATTATAAATGTGTTTATTTATTTCAAATGGCAGGCGCTTTGATAGTTATCATTAGCCCTGGAGCTGGCTTCGGGCTTTATAGAGAGAAGGAGGAACATTAAAGTAACAAAAATTCGAGAGGGGACAGAATAATGATCCACGGATGTAAAAGAGACAGACAGACACAAAGGCAAAGAAAAGGTAAGATGAGTACTGTGAAAGGGGTCGAATATGACACACAGTAGGGTGATGGTAGTTTGAAGTGAGAAGTCAACTGCCGATTAATAGACTTTTTTGCCTTATGAGTATACGTTGCCCAGGGTGCACCACATGGAGGTAATTCTATCGCACACCCCATGTTATATTATAAATAAACTCTTTGATAATTATTAAAGAAAATACCTCAAATCAGATTATGATCGATTGCATTTTCGCTTGTATTAGCTAGGATTATTAATCTGGACCATTTTAATTATTTTTCGCGTTTATATAGCACTTTGAAGTAGGTTCCTACATGTTTGGTTGTCCTAAACCTGACTTAAACGCAATGGTCCACACTGATCTCTCCTTTCTGACTCAATTTTAATCACCCACCTCACCCGTCTACTTTTGAAAATGGCATAAGTAAGTTGTGGGGTGTAGAAATGGATTCAGCCAATTCAATCTACGATCTCTCCCTCCCTCCCTCTCTCTTTCAAAATTACTACGCATTCTTGCCTCCTCCCTATTCTATCTTAGTTCGCACCATTCACATTCCAAAATTTATTTTCTTGACGGACTGCTGTTTGATCTTTTTTGATCTCGCGCATGTATATATCCACGAATAATCCCGGTTAATCACCTAAATTGAATTAATTGAATGTTTGCTGAGTAATATGGTATTATAAACTAATAAACCGCGTCATGTCCCGATTACACTCACCGACTGTATTAATTAGCAGGATCCCAAAAATACCAGTGGCGTTTCATAACCCTTAAAGTTAGGATCCTCGGTAGAACTTTCTGCCTAATTATGTCTATAATATTTATGGAATTCAATGCTTAGGAAATAAATATTTACTCCTTGTGGTTGCTAGGGCAACTGCGCATGATGCAAAATATTGAATCTTCAGTCACTTCTTGGGTGGGGTAAATAGTTCAAAACGCAGACTAAGCTGATCATCAAAAACCACGCCGGTGACCATTGAAAGTGAACTAAAAGTAACCCAAATTCATTGGAATGGTATACAAATTCAGATCATAACCTACCTTAGGAATTTTCCAATGCTTATATGCAATAAACTAAATTACTCATGGTAAAATAGAGCCCTGTAAATTTGGTTAAATTTCAGATATCAGGTTAATTAGTTGTAACTTGAGACGCAAATGTAATTTAACCCTTTAAGGGCCGAAATATGTCTTAAAAACATGCACCAAACCGCACTCACGTGTGTCTCACAGCAGACTGATGCCGACGAAGTGGTGGGTTCTGGTGATGTATCAGAGGAAGGATATAAGCATATTGAACATGTTTCGAACGGCAATAGCTCCTTCTGTTACGAGTCTAGTACCATTTTGAAAGAGGATTGTACGGTCCTATAGACGTTAAAGGGCTATAAATTGGAAGGTACGGTGACACAAGAATAGCTTAATGAAAATGTTGGTACGACTGAGTTACCAACAGGATTAATAGTTCTTTATTTAAATTGAAGATTAACCAACTAGAGTGGAGTTGGTGAGGCTTGTAGACGAGAGGTCTCACATTTATTTATTTCAACTGGCGGGCTTTATGATACTTATCATTAGCCCTTTAGCTAACTTCAGGCTTCACAGAGGAGAGGAACATCAAGGTGAGATAAAGTGGAGAGGGGTAGCAGAAGAGTGATTCAAAGATATAAAAAAGACAGACAGGCACAAAGGCAGAGAAAAGGTAAGATGAGTACTGAGGAAGGGGTCGAATATGATATACAGACGGGTCATGATAGTTTGAAGTATAAGTCAACTGCCGGTTAATAGACTTTTTTGCCGTATGCGAATACATTGCCCAGGGTGCTCCACGTGGAGGTCAGTCTATCGCACACCCCACACTCAGTAACATGGAACACTTTGAAATAAGCTCTCCATATATGATATGACATGGTCCGTCTATCCCATTAATGCACGCTTCTTGGCATAGCAATAGAGCATTCACAAAGGAGACTATGGAAAAAAAACACATTAGGCGTAAATAACGTGTATTTTTTCAATTCTTTTTGTGCCAAATTTTGTTGGCGTGTTTGACTTCTCGAGTCGTTGTATTGTCTACACTTAAGTGAGAACAAAAACACAATTCTTAATTAATGAATACGCGATTAGAATAATAGAGTGCCATATTTGATCCAAAAAACCTAATGCGTCGAGTACTTGAAATTTATTTAACAGAACAGCACCTTGTAAAGAAGATAGATATTTTTGTCAAATATTTATTTCAAACAGCAGGCGTTTTGATATTTATCTTTAGCCATTTAGCTAACTTCGGGCTTCACAGAGAGGAGAAGGAACATCAAAGTGACAAAAAGTCTAGAGGTGGTTGGACAGAATAATGATTCATAGATGTAACAGAGACAGACAGACACAATGGTAGAAAAAGGTGAGGTGAGTACTGTGAAAGTAGTAGAATGTAACATACTGTGGGGTGATGGTAGTTTGAAGTCAGAAGTCAACTGCCAGTTAATAGACTTTTTGCCGTATGAGTATACGTTGCCCAGTGTTCACCACATGGAGGCAAGTCTATCGCACGCCCCTTTTTGTCAAATGTAGAACCGAAAGTATGATAATTAAATGTCTACCATTTGAATTCTACTCCTATATTAAAGCTCATTATGGCCTGACTTAAAGAGGTCAGGGTAGACCAACTCTAGCAAGGCATTTTAAGATGATCTTAAATTTAAAACATGTTTCAAAAGAAAATGTCTTTAGCTGAGGAGTGTATCTTGACATCTCCCATACATAAGTCAATAAATAAGGCACATTATTTTGCACCTATTTCAAAGGGAATCTGGTAGGAAGTTAAAAAACGTATACTTCAGTCAATCTGCGTCTCATCTGCCTTCGAAGAGACCGTTGCAATCGAAGATAGCTCTAATGCACTTGTCATTAACGTTCGAATTGGATCCACATGTAGATTGGCCTGTATGTGCCTTATATAATTGACCGACATCTTTTCAATCACCAAGTTTTACATTTCTCCTGTTAAATATCAATTTCAAATATTCGATCAATAATCCAGTTTCGATCTCCTTTGCTCAGGTAGCTAGCATCTGATTGGTAGCCGAGGGGTGGGAGTGGCAGCATCAATAGATGAAAATGGCTAACAATCACAAAGTACGGCACCCCTAACCTAAAAGGAACTAATTCGAATGAAAGGTGTGCCAAAAATTCTACTTCGAAATTCTAGCAGCATATAATTTTAACATTTCTCCACCAACCATCCCCAACGATTTGGGGGAAGTTAAATGCTTTACTACCGAATTAGAGTGATAGGCACTAAAGCGAATTACGGAAGTTAAGTCTCTAGCAGTATGACAATTCCCAATAAGCTCTGACCGAGATAGGCGCAAACAAGTGAAGATATCCATGGACATGACTTTATCCCCCCCCCCCCCCAAGACATCGAACATAGAACCCCTCCGGCAAAGAGGAATACGACTTGTGGCATTATGTGAATGGCATAGCCAACAAACATAAGATAGAACAAAATGAGGTCAGGCCGGGAGGTTATTCACACTATAACAGAAAGAATTGACTGTGAATCCGGAATCTGACATTAGTAGAAGTCAACGTGCCCTTTAGTCAAGCCAGATATTGGAAATAACTAACGAGGTAAATGGCCAATCGCAATTGGCGATTCTGATAAACATGAATAGTATGAGAATACGAGTTTCTCCTGGAAGCGGCTCCAGGATATCCTCATGGGTTGGGAAAGTGTTCTCTAAACTCAAGTCATTGTAAGCAGAAGTGAACGCATATGAATGCTCACAACCACTCTTAGTGATCAAATGATTAAGAGGGTCAGCACATGTGCCTAAGTGATATCTCTTCTCTGCTCGAGAAGAAGGCTGGAAAACACTTCATTTCAAGCAACACATGATTGCCGAGCATAAAACTGATTTAGCGCAGACAACTGTTCTTCTATTGGGTATGCAAGTATCTCATTACAATTATTAATGCAGCATAAAGGACTGAAAAAAGCGCCGTTAATAATAGGTACTACCCGCAGTTTTCAAAAAGGCAGAACACCCTGGTTGGAACGAGAGAAGCAATTAAATCATGAGAATAGAGAATGAAAGTTTGGAGACAAACGCGCGCGTATAGGGGCACAGGCAATTGATGGTTCAAATGAGAGGGGAACGAGAGAGGATGTTTTTGTACTGTGCTTTTAAAAGAAGCGGGACGATTGAAGAAAAAAGAATTGATAAAAGCGTCTTGACGTGGCAGCTGGGGTCTGGCTATCACCGCCACTCCATGATAGAAAAATCAAGATATTGACATTAGAGAATGTGAAAAAAGTGAAAATTTTCGAAAACCTGAGGGAGGTCATGCTCCAGCTGCCTAACCTTACTATCGATTTCAAGACTTAGAATAGACTTCTACTGACTGCTGAAATCCCCCCCCCCCCAATTAATTCAAAAGCCAATAGATTGATAGAGCAACTACAAGCCGATTTATTTTATCAATGTAAAATGTCATGAATCAAGCAAATAGAACACCACGATTAGTGCACATCCTGACGTGCCTTCTCAGCGAAGGTCTAGAGGAAGAAAATACATAATGAAAGTTAGAAAAAGACTGCAAGCTGCTTATTTCAAGGATATGAAAAGACAGCCAATTACCTTATTGACTGCAAGTACATCATCCCATTTCTCCTCCTTCAACAACTTGATGGCTTCAACGAAAATGCGCTTGACAGTCTCAGCACTCTTCTTGAAGTTGGCAACCACGGTCTCCACGCTCACCTAGAGGGAATCAACGATAAAACGTAATATCAAATCTTAAAGAAGACGTAAGTAGAGGGAAAGCAAAAATTAAACTCACAGCTTCACGACTTTCATGCCAGGCGTCATAATCAGTAACAATGGCAAGAGCAGCATAGGAAAGACCAGCTTCCTTTGCCAAGATTACTTCGGGTACGTTGGTCATGTTGATGACATCGAAGCCATCCCGATGGAAAATTTTGGACTCACAACGACTCGAAAAACGAGGACCCTCGATTGTGACACAACTGCCTTTTAAGTGGAGATGGGGACCGTCATGCTCGTCACGAGGCTGACCTGGAACGTAGATCTTGGGGACATACTTTCTGGCAGCCTTAGTCAATACCTATGAGAATAAGAAGAGGTAGATTAGGAAACTACTTATCAAGTCAATAATGTAACCGATAATGTTAAATTGTCAACCATGCGCGAAAGTTGGCAGGTAGAAAAACGATGCTTTTGCATTATCGCCAAGAGCACTGTTCCTCAGGCGCAATGGCTGGCGAGAACTTTCAATGATCAATTTCCCATCGCTTTAGGTCTTATCAAAAACAGGGGTAGTTGAAGCTACGCATGTCAAAATGTAGTCTTAAATGTTACCCTTGAATGGGATGAAAGTCTTCAAGTAGCTCTAACCTCCAATAAGGTCATTTCTATAATCCAGCTGAGTTATGAATTAACGTGCGCAGGTGTGCTTCAAAAGAGTTTGACAAAGAAAATAGAAAATAATGTTATTATTCTGATTCCCATGAACCAAACCTTACTGCCGTTTCTCCAAACCATTTCGTCTGCTGCAGCTGTTCATCCACTAATCCGATAGACTCAACTCCACATGATGACCCTGAACAACGCAACCTCATAAGAAAAAAAAAACGAATATAAATCGGCAGTTGACCTCAAACTACCATGACCCCACTGTATGCCATATTCGACCACTTCCACAGTACCCACCCTACCTTTTTCTCTTCCTTTGTGTCTGTCTATTATATCTGCGAATCAAACCTATGTTCCCTCTCCCAACTTTTTGTGACTTTGATATATATACATTAATGCCTATAAATAAAAGCACCACTAGAAGACCCCGGGAAAAATCCAAGGGACTTAGAAAAGAGTAAAGTCGAAGAATAGTTTTATCGCGTATGAAGTTTGAAATTTTCGACTTGTCTGCAAATTCATTATTTGGTAATTTTAATAACACACTTAATTTCTTATTAATCGATGTACTTAGCGTACTCGTCTGGGAAGCCTGAGATAACCAATTCGATACTCAGCGAAGCACACTCAGCAGAGTGAATGGCTAACCGACAAGAGAAATAGCTAAATTTTCGTTTCTCACCATGGAGGCTCCACTACACCGCCCCCAAACTTGGATATCACAAGAGAAACAATGCTACAGCAGCATTCAAAGCAAAAAATTGCAAATATAGAGGGAACAACATGGAAAATAAATGTTAATCTAGAACATAGAGGAAGATTCTTAAGGATACTTTATTTATGTACTTCAAAAAATACATAAAAATTCAGACTATAGGTTAGTAGCCGAAACATAATAGCCTGTCAATAGCTTAGATAATTTAACTAAAGGGTTTTAAGCGACTAAGCAGTTAGAAATAGTGCAGTGACCGAATAAACTACAAACCAAGAATTATAAAAGTATTCCATCATCAATTGAGGAAAGTGAACGCTTAGTCATTTAAATCGGTACATTACTTTTTGAGCAGTGCGTTTCCACAATTATATGCACTTCGCAGGAGACAACCTGAACGTTTTTGGATTCAACAATTGACGTTTTCATTCAATACAGTAGACCAGTTCATTACTGTTGAGCTACGAACACAATAACGCACAAAAAATTATTAAAAGAAAACACTTGTTAATAACACCTAATATCTCAGTGTGGCTAAAATTTTATAAACGAACAGCGTTAAAAAGAAATCTAAACAAATTGTCCCCATCTTTAACTAAAGTGGTACTCAACAAACGGTAGGCGATTCTTAGGCAAATAGACACCAAAACAACATGTTTCAATGGAAGATAAATACCTAACGGTAAATACATTCAAATACATGCCTCACGAGTGCGTTGGCAGTAGATTTCACCACAAGGAATGTGAACAACACCCTCCGGATGATTTGATTCGGCATCATAAAAGGTTTGCCTGCGGTTATGGGTACGATCAAAGAAGTCATCGAGGACGACCAAGTCCCCTGGATGGGTATGCTCTTGAAGACCACCACAGGCATTTGAGGCCAAGACGTGTGTGCAACCAGCTTGCTTCAGAGACCACAAATTGGCACGGAAGTTGATGTTTCCAGGCATGATGTTGTGTTTACGTCCATGTCTAAATTGATAATGAATGCTTCGTGATAGCCGATGAGATAGTGCAGTTAACCAAAAACAAATTAAGTTCATGTAAAGCACTCAAATTAATGATATTGAAATAAAATTCACATCATTACCTTGGGAGAAGAACGCAAGGAACGCCACAAATGTTGCCTTTAAGAAGAGCATCAGATGGTTTACCGAAAGGGGTATCAACATGAATATCTTCCTGATTCTCAAGGATATTTGGATCATCCAAACCAGATCCTCCAATTATACCAACTTTAATTGAAGACATTGTTAATCTAAAGTGAAAAATGAACGTTAAAATCAAATTTATATCATGTATAACGAAAAATAGCCAACATTAATTTAGATAAAAGAGCCTAATATTCACTGACACTAGATATTCTCACAATATGATGTGAAAGCAACAAAAAATTTAATTTTATGAATAACAATAACATGAGAACCCACAAACACACCAAAACTCAGCGAACCCGCAGAAATATTTGAATTTTCATCACCTGTATTAGTCAATTTAATTTATAATTATAAACAATTATAAGCCTTTAATTATTCTGACTAACTATCAAGACTTTTCATTAAAAACATACAATTTTCATTAAAACAATGCTAAATTTTTGTGCCGACCAATATTGTATAATTCAACATAAAGCGTGTCATTCTGTGTGGAATATATGCCTGCTTTCTTTATTTCCCTCATAAACTTATAATATTTTGCTTTCTTTTTATTCTATTTTAGTTTCATACATCTTATTATTATGTACCTAGATGTTAGAAGCAAATGGAAAGAGTAAAAATTATCATTACTTTATGTTACAATTCCCTTGTAGTCAAAAATCATATTCCACCACCCTATAATATATTATAGCTTGACCTAGTCAGTCATTCCCATTTCTCTAAAAGGATTACTTTTTATGAAGCTCGCAAATTTCTTCTGAGTATAGTTATTATTTAGAATTAAAATATTAAAATTTATTCAGCTATCCACATATGATGTATATGCTTTTAAGTTTGTTAAGGGAGTCATCTTCAGTCGTTTTCATAGCAGAAGCCTAGCAGAAAGACAGGACCCTTATACTGGAACACAACGATTCCCTTTGCACCAGAAGATTTGAATTATATAATTCCTTAAATTAGTAGAATCACCGGTAAATTTTTCGAATAGACAAAAGAGTGAACTACAGAGAATCAGCAATTTTACTCACCATCGAAGGAAAGTGTTCGTTCCACACAAGTTTGCTCGAACTTACCAACTATGACTGAAAACATGACATGCCCATAATGTGGAATACTCTAAAATACCACGAGAATAGATAAATTAGGCAAAACCAACTCTGCTGAGAAAAAGTATGAAATTGGAATTAATATTGTTAGGATTTGATAGTAATTATATATACGGAGGCGGAATAAATCGAAATAGAATGAGCAAGATAGGATACTCTGCCAATCACTCGGTCACTAGTTAAAAAATCATAATTCAGATCAAAAATAACGTTCTCGGCCTATTCATCTTCTGTAAAATATTTCAGCCAAAGATTTCGCAAGCAAGCGCAAAGAATCAGTGATCTAAAGCTTTTTTTCCAAGTGAGCAAAAATGTGAAAATTAAATTGATACTAGTGCTTTCAAGAGGTTTTATCTTAGTACTGCGGCGGATTGCTGAACAAGTAAAGCCTGACTGACTCAGGAATCTCTGTGACAGATTCTCCTACACCTGGCTAGACTCCCAGACCTAGCTAAGCTATAGCCCATCTATAGAGGAAACAGACGTAGTGTCCACGCCGGGAGTAATCATGTTCAGCATGGCGGATTAGTTTGAACAAACGGAGGTTTCTGATTGGCTACATCTCCCAATTCTTGCGTGCGTGCGCGCATGCGATGGAGCGTTAAGCGATGACGGGCCCCACTGCACTAATCATTTATATGACAATATAAAAATTATTATTATTATATCAAATGGTTATCATTAGCCCTTTAGTTGACTTTATGCTTCACAGAGGGGAAAGAACATCAAAGTGAAAAAGAGTCGAGAGGGGGTGGGAACAGAAGAGTGTTTCAAAGACAAAGGTAGATAAGGTGGATAAAAGGTGAGATGAGTACTGAAGAAGTAGTCGAATATGACATACAGTGGGGTCATGGCAGTTTGAAGTCGGAAGTCAACTGCCAAGTAATAGACTTTTTTGCGTATGAATATGCGTTGCCCAGGACGCACCACGTGGAGGTATTTTGGGAGTTATCATTAGCCCTTTAGTTGACTTCGGCTTCACAGAAGGGAGGGACATTAAAGTGAGAAAAATTCGACACGGGGAAAGAAGAGCGATTCACGGATGTAACAAACAGACAGACACAAAGGCAGAGAAAAGGCTAGATGAGTACTGTGAAAGGGGTCGAATATGACATACAGTGGGGTTATGATAGTTTGAAGTCAGAGGCCAACTGCCAGTTAGTAGACCTTTTTGCCGTACGAGTATACGTTGCCCAGGGTGCACCACGTTGAGGCAAGTCTATCGCAAACCCCTGGGATAGAAAAT
>UZAE01013408.1:0-13954 GCA_900617975.1 Rodentolepis nana | reverse complement strand
AAACACAAACTACTTCAATTTCAATTAGTTAAAATTAGTCCGATTAACGAAAGAAATGCACACAGGAATTGATCGAAGTTAAAAATCCTCGGTGGGGCCAATTTAAAATGAATATTTTATCTTCCCCTCGCCAACTAATAATTTGAACAAATCTACAATAATTAAATGAGAATATCTGATAGTTATCACTCAGAAAAAACGATGAATCCATGGCTTCCAGATTCCAGTAAATGTACTGAATCAACTTAGGTTTATTGGAGAATAGAGTCCAGCCCGAATAAGCTCCATCCGTAATTTGAAAGAAGTATTTACACACTTTCACTAATTGTTTCGAACGTTGGCCAATAGAAATATTTCAAATGTAAGTACCATCGAACTAGTTTCCACCGCATTAGAATCGTATGTTATGCTCATCGATACAATGATAGTTGCAAAAGACGCCATGAAACCTCCGCCTACCACGACACGATGTTAACCAGCCTATCTGCCGATCTGGTTAATCAGTACACCTTGGTAGTCTCATTTCAGAAAACAGTGTTTCGTTGTAAATACGCGAAAGAACGCTCGTTGCACCCATACAAAATGTGAACTTGTCCTCTTACAGATTCGGTGTTGAGGTGAGTTCATACGTCTTACGTATTACTTTTACCCAAGAAATTCTCTTACGCTTACAGTCCTATGAATTCTTCATTTATTAAATAATTGAACTATAGCCTATTGACTGCAAATAATCATTAATTTAGATCACAATTCTGGCCTGCGTTTTGTTTGCGATTGCGCTAACTGCCTTTGAGTTAAACATATTTCCTCTTTTATTGGGAAATAGTGAAGGTTATTGTTGTTAACTCTGTCACCGTTAAAGACCAGAATATGTATTTCACCTCTCTGCCAACTGTAGTGTTGTATTGTTTTATTTCCATGGTTGCTAAGCTAGTATTCTGATAAGCGCGTCTTTCATCGAAATCAATTTCGATAGCTTCCCTACCCATCAGAGGAATATTGATATATATACTGGCGAACTGGAAATAGAAAATTACAAATTATGAACTGCATCGATTTAAATAAACTGTGAAGTTTGCTAAAAAGAAGGCGTTGAATACTCCTGTTCAATCCATCTCCACATTCTACCGACATCTATCAACTAAACTTTGAGACAAAGAAAATTTTGAAAATATTTATTCATTAAATTAAAGTTATAGAATGGCGTTTGCACTTACCTTGAACCTTTATTTAGTTTCAGACATTTTTGTGGTGTCTGTTTTTCTATTACCTTGATACATTTTGTCAGGGCCAAGTATGTTACTTCCTTATTGGCTTTCAACTAGTTAAGTTGATTAGCATGCATCATCCAAAGAAACTTTTAATTCCATTTTCTTAAATTAACACATGTATACGACATTTAAAAAAAAAATTAAGTAAACACTAATTTTAAAAGATGTGACCGGGTAATTTTTAATGCTGTTGGCATTATTTATTTATATCAAATGGCTGGCTTTATGGTAGTTATCATTAGCCCTTTAGTTGACTTTGGGCTTCACAGGGGGGAGGAGGAACATCAAATTCACAAAAAGTATAGGGGAGGGGACAGAAGAATGATTCACAAATGTAAAGGAGGAAGATACAAAGGTAGAAAAAGGTAAGGTTAGTACTGTGGAAGTAGTAGAATATTGCATAGAGTAGGCACATGGTAGTTAGAAGACAGAAGTCAACTCCCGTATGAGTGTACGTTGTTCCATGATTTTGGAATATACTGCAAACTTATTTATGGAGTTTTTAAATCAATTGGATCTTACTAGGATAGAAATATGCTTAGCTAACTAAAGCCCTTGTGCTTCGTTTTTTCACATTGCAGCCCACATCAAGTCCGTGGTGCGTTCAGCCTCGATGTTTGTCATTGATCAATGTCTCGTCTTGCCTGTTAATGGAAGTGGTCTAGACTTTAACGACGGTGAACGCATCGTTTGGCCAGCTGGTCGTGCTTTCGAACTCGGTGTCACTGTTGAACCCACCCAAATGGGTGTTCTAATGAAAGGTCGTCAAACTGCCAGTCAATACGCCAGTCTTCTGCATGGATTTAGCTATTGGCCACCAATTGAAATTGAAAAACGCGTGAATGACCAAGGTCTTGCATCTGGCCTACTTCTTGAACGCAAATTTCAACTTATCTGTTCATATAATGATGCCGGAGTAAATACGGATCCATTCACTGTTCAGGCAAGCTCCTATTCAGCATTATCATTTCACTTTATTTCGTGTATTTTGAGGTGGGTGAGGGGGGTTGTTGCTTGATATCTGGTTTTTGGATCAAGGTCACTATCTACATCCTCTTTTCTGAGAGGTTTTGCGCTTTATTTATATCGAAATAAAGAAATTAAATTTATGGGGAGCTCTTCGCAAACCTATTAACGACAAAAGTTTGACCAAACTACTTTTTCTTAACGTCCCTAACATGGGGACAAAAATCTTATTTCCAATTAACAAATAAGTGAGGTAAGATTGATTGCGATAAAGTGAACATACATCTCTTCAGTGTTCGCACAATAAGTGGCGTGGAGACTCACCCAATCTTCAATCAAGTGTTTGGTGAGAAATTTTAAATGAATTAAGTGTAGAAATCATCGCCTAAATACCAATTTTTAGGTCTAAAGCGCATACCTCTCCTCCATCATCTCTCATCTAACACCAACATGTAGGCAGATAAGAAGTAAATCTACCTCGGATGTCATATGGAACACGGACCACTTCCAATTGATGTATTCGATACTTCGCGCGCGCTCATGATGACCAAATTAAAGCTCACTTTTCTAGTTGAGGATTGTGTGTGACAACTTCATGTTATTCTTGTGCAAATAATAATGAGAAGGTAAATAAAACACTTTAGAGAAATTGACATTTAATGTAACAATTGATTGATTGAAAGGCATTCTCACAGACCTGCTAAAATTCCAGGTCTGTGAATCTTAATTCTTCAGACAATTGAGGACAAATCACCACTTCTGAAATAGTTTATTTAATCGCTGCGAACTTTTTACCCTTCAATATGCCGGTTCACCTAACCTTTCCATCTAACTTTCATTGAGTTATTAAAACCTATACAATGAACCATTCATATTGGCCTTTAAATTGAAAGAAAAATATCCTCTCTACGATTTTTATTTATGCAGCATTGATCTCAATTTTCTCTATTTTGTAAATGGTTTTTCTTCAACTCTTCGGTAGATTCTTCTGAGTTCACCAATAATCGCCAAGGAGACCACATTGAACAAAAATGTCGTCTACTCAGACAACTCCCGCAGCAATCCTCTGCTCGGAGCTGTTCGACAATCCGATGAGGATGAGGATGACGATGAGGATGATGATGATGAATTTTCCGAAGTTGATGATCCTTTTACTGGTGGTGATACCTCAGGCGTTGGATATGTTCAGTGGCCTCCATATGTCAGTAAGTTCTGAGTATTCAGTATTAGATGCGTGAGACCAAATTTTTTTACATGTGATGCTACAAAATTTTTTGTCAAGTAAATTTGATTGACATCAAAATTTTCAAAGTATCATTTTGAAAACTTAAAATCAAATATAAAGTGGATTTAATGCGTCACCTATCGGGTCCCGCCCACAACCAATCAAACTTACTCTTCAAATGAGACTTCTATAAAATGGCCACGGTTAACTGAAGTCTGAGTACCGAATCCTTGTATGAAAGCACATTCACCGTTGCGTCGACGATATTTATTTACTTAGATCAAATGGCTTGCTTTCTGGTATTTATAATTAGCCCCCCTAGCTGACTTCTGGCTTCACAGAGGGGGAGGTGGCATCAAAGTGAGAAAGGTCGAAAGGGAAACAGAAGAGTGATTCACAGATGTAAGAAACACACACAAAGGAAGAGAAAAAGGTACGGTTAGTACTGTGAAAATGGTCATAGTAGTTTGAAATCAGAAGTCTGTCGGTTTATAGACTTTTTTGTCGTATGAGTATTCGCTACCCGGGGAGCACCACGTGGTGGTAAGTTGAAAATAGTGAATTTTGATTATTGCGGGTTGTAGAGTTGCTTAAATAGAACTTCCTCATTATTTTGAGTCAATTAAACTTCATTTGAGTCAATCCATTTTTGGACCTATTGTTCTCCATTAAAGGAAAGGTTATTCACATCCTTATCCGCAATGGTTAGTTTCAAATTCTTTAAATATCTCCTTTGGAAAAATACATCAAATTATAGCACAATCAAGTGTGAAGAATCATAATCAGCGCCCTTTTCGCCCTTCAATTAATAGTAGAGCGATAAAAATGAATTGTGAGTGAGTCCCGAATTTCCTATTTCCTACAATAGTGCAATTCAAACACTTAATTGATTTGTTTCACGGTGAACTACAAATAGATGAAATCTAATAATTTAAAATAAAAATTTTTTCTGCTGTTGGGGAGGGGGAGGGGGTACTGAAATGAGTTAACGCACTTCTCTACACCTTCTAGTGACCTACGGAGAAGACCCATCGTTGCGTGGTTGGGAAGGCGGAGCTCAATTCGCTCACTCTGACAAGGAGGTGCGCCCAGTTGGTGCTCTTGGTCTCCATGAGAAGGACCAATTGAAGGTAGGGCCCTAATATCATTCTTAAATATCTCAGCGAGTTTTGCACACTTTACTCTATTATAAGGTAACAACTATAGAGAAATTTCAAGACCATTTATTTGAACTGTTGTGTAGGCACTACCAATTCTACAAATCCCCATGCAGTTATTAAAGTTTTTTGTGCAAAGAAAATTTAGCCTCCAATTTTCTGGGAGACTAAATTGTCATTATTGTCCATAATATTAAATTGTAGATCAACGTAAAACTCAGTGTTGTTTCCCATCTTTCAGGATGAGAAAATGACATTTAACTATTCCGATCTGCACAAACATCAGGAGGGTAGTCATTCCGCTTTGCGTATCTCTTCGAAGTGTTTGTCCTTCATAAAAGAGAGAGAGAGCATCTAAGCCCCATGATAGTAACTTCCAACAGCATATGTTGTCTACTGTCACTTGGAATTACCCGACAATTCACAAAGTAGCCCTTTAATTATATGAACTATTGCCAAAATGTTGAAAGCAACCAATACATTTGCATAGGCGAAAGGATCTGGTGCCAGCTAGTCCAGCCAGCTAAAGCGTTTGTATATATTCTATAAAATTTGTCCTCACGCATATTTTGCTAGTGATTCCCAAATAAAGATTGACGTCTACTTGACCTTAGTGGTTTCAAGTACATCCTCATTCAATAATGTTGCATTATTGTTCGGGAATGGAATTTATTACGGGGCTAAAATTGTGGCTATTGGTAAGCAATGCAAAATGCTTATTCATTTTAAAGCGACTAAAAAAGTAGGGCCTTTAGGCTAACATTCCTTTCCGCTATAAGGAGTATTATGCGTCGCCTACAAAATATCAAATATTTTCCCCCATTAATAAACACATTCCTTATGCCATTAAAGCAAGCCGCATTTGTTTGTATACGGCTAACCTCCCTCAAAGCATTCTAGACTAATTTAAGCTCTTAAACCACGCCTTGACTCTGTAAATTTATCATTAATTAATGCCACTAATCGATGTATGACTTATTCAAGATGAGACATTTTGTTTGACGTGTGACACTTTAGAGGGCGATTAGGGTAAACTTAGCATACGTCACGATTTGCAACTCCTTTCAACGCACCTGCCTGAGTTGATCTGTGAGAGGCGACAGCAGACGGGTAACACCACTTCTATTTTGCTTTGGAAATACTCACAGCACATGTTAATTATCCAAGTTCCTGTGCAGACTACTTTAGTGAAGCTTACAATTCTCTTCCGCGACAAATTAGGCAAATAAGAGATAATAATTCTCAATAATATTCATTTCAAATGGCAGGCGTTATTATTGTTATCATTAGTCCTTTAGGTGACTTCGGGCTTCACAGAGGGGAGGAACATCAAGGTGAGTAAAAGCCCAGAGGGGAACAGAAGAGTGATTCACAGATGTGGGGTGAGTACTGTGGAGGTCGTCGAATAGGACATACAGTGGGGTCATGTTACTTTGAAGTCAGAAGTTTACTGCTAGTTTATAGACTTTTATACCGTATGAGTATATGACGCCCAAGGTGTTCCGCGTGGAGGTACGTCTATCGCTCATCTCATATTTACTTAGTTTAAAGTGATAGAAACCCTCTTTTTCATCTATTTAATTTCAAATTCCCCGATTAACATCAACATCCCCAGTTCATAAATAATAATGATAAAATGAAAAATCAATTTAGATTCAATAATATCATCTGCAAGCAGATCATATTATTGAACAGTAATAAGTAATTAATAATATATTATTGCAATTCTAGAAAGCTGAAGGAGGCAAAATTAATACGTTCGGTTTGGCTATCGGTTCAGGAGTTGCCTGTTTCGCAGTTATGGCGATGGTGATAGCATTCTTCATTTCGAAATCCAATGGTTTCCGTCGAGGCAAGTTGCGCTTCTTCCGCCGAGGTGGAAGCAAAGCACCCGGGCATTTCCAATACCGTCCCGAAGCTCGACTCAATGTTATTGAGAACCCGATTGAACAAATGGAGGTAAGAATTTACCACGATTCGCTTCAAAAACGCATGAATTGTTCGTTTGTAACATAGGCCAATAAGTAGTTTTCAGTAAGGTGGTGTCTCTAATAAGCATTCAACAATTAAAGACACTCAATTAATGCCTACAATTTGACCATAATTGGGATCCGTTTTGGAGCTTTTTAAGTGTGTGCGGTCATTTGAGCAGAACTCAATTATTTCGTCATTATAGAAGTAAGGGAATATAGATTAAGTGGGGTGATTATCGATGTGTAAGTCTATCCAATCATTGGTTCGATATCAATATGCACTTTTCCCACAAACCATAAAGCCAATCATACTGGTTTGGGTGGATCAATAGGGAAAGGAGTTGCAGAATTGTACTTATTTAAAATGAAACCTTCAGGGTACCCGCATGTCCTCTAGGACTCGACTAAACGGAACTAGAATGTATTACATCTTGAATCGTGTTTGTCTTACCTTAATGGTCTGCCCAGAGTGGGTAGGGAAAAAATCTGTTTCTCAAATGTTTTCGAGTTATTCTGGTACTTCATCTTAGGAAATACACATTTTTTTAACTGAACATTGTACTTTCTTGCTAGATTGCGGAACTGGTTGTCAAATAAGATTTATTTGTTAAACTCTGCGATCAATACAACAGAACGCAACAGAGAATTTAAGAAGTCAACATGAAGCCCTAAACGTCAAGAAATTATCTTTCATCTAGCTCCACCCATGAGAGATTATATATTTAAAATCACATTCCCAATTAGAAAATTCTCCCAAATCTTTGTTCCCCAATCCATTGCTATGTCTAATATTTATACAAGAATATTTTTCCAACGGAGCGCCAAGATGACCTATAAATGGAATAACGGACGTCAAAAGGAAATGTGGTGTGTGTATGTGTGGTTGAACGAACCAGTCTCGCCTAGTTCTCTGTGTTCAGACAAGAAAGAGAAATCCAGGTCATACCACCCAAATTAGCATGATTCATCGGTTCACATTGTGCACCTCTTTGAACGTACATTTTGTGCGTGTGTGTGTGGTGTGCTTTTTTGCTGTGTCTCATTATCAATTCATGAAATTCATTGTAACATGACGTTCAGTAATTGTAGAGAAAGATTTAGTTCCTTTTTTGGTGTTTAATTCAAGTTCTTTGATGGCTGAATCATTGTGGGGTTTGTCTGCGCGCTTCTTCTTTGCCTGACGCACATACAACCTCTTGAGATGTGTGAATTTGAGAGTTCTTAAGATGAAATCAAATTGTGATGGAGTTGTGATGTACACTTATCAGTGAGAAAACTGCCTTTGAGAAGAATAGAGGCAGATCACTTCACCCTTGACAGCAAAAATCGTCTACCTAGGAACATGTTGGGAGGAGGAGAAGGAGGAGGTTATAGCGTTAAAGAGAACAGAACTTCGCGTGGATTCTTTCGACATTTTCCATTTAGTATAATGATTTGAATGTTCATCAAATTTTATTTCAGGCCATATTATTAAACATTTATTCCTTTTTCTGCGTTGGATTTCAGTCCAGTTGCAGATTTGCAGAGGAGATATCGCCTAAACAGATACAGAAAAAAGCCAGTTGGTAGTCGTTTACTATAATTAATTAGTAGTACATTCATGGCTTGCCATTTTATAATACTTCACGATTCCATTTATGAAATTGTCATTCAAAGATAATCTTGAATAAAGAGTGACAATGTAGGGCTCTACTGGGGAGAGGCTCGAATTCTACTCCCCTCTAAACTAGCTAACTCAAATTGATGTCATCAGCCAATCATCTAACTAAATGCGCGCTGGTGGGAATCGATCCAGTTCCTTCCGCCATTGCAGGCTAACACCGACACACAACACACTTTATATATATATATATATATATATATATATATGCGGATGATTCTAATGTTATGGCTTTTAAAGATTTATAATAACCATATTTTGAATTGGTTCTACTAACATTGTTTTAAATGCCCTTTCTATTCGCATATCAAATCTGATGATAGCTTAATCCAATAATCATAGTAATGCGTAGGTTCACACTTTCATATTCTTTAATTTATACGATTTTAGCAAGAGTTTTAAACGTTATAATTATGGCCTGGTATGTAACATGTATAATATCACTCCGAAATTTGATATTGCATACGGATTTATTTCTGTCGTCGTTATGCTTGCTTGCCAGGGACTCGGTGGTGTTTTAAGCAAAATTTATTATTCACACTAAGGCTAAAATATGTGAAATACTCCCTCATGGTTGTTGCATCGCAAAGATAGGCAAAATGGTAGAAATGTATGGGATAAATATGGAATCGGAAATTCAATCCACCACCACAAATGTGCCCCGTAATATGTGTAAAGAATGTTCATACCTTTCCTTACGAGCCTTTTCCATTTCCCCTATACCTAATGTGTTCCTTTATTGAAGGGTGGAAAGCTGAGCTGGCAACCCCCGATTACTACACCAACCCCAATTCTCTCAGAAGGAATTCCTGGTGTCCATGTCCCTTATGGTGCTCGTGATGACCAATTCGACGCAGAGACTCGCTCTTTCAATGGCCTCTTTGAGGAAGACGACGGTGACGCAGATGAAGGAATCGCCGCAGCTGTTTTGGAAGAGGTAGATGATTTTGATGAAAGCGAACTGTCCCAACATATGGAACGCATCCCAGGTGATACTCCACGTCACCATCAGGATATTGAAGCAGACGGTGATGGTATAGAAGATGACGAAGACACTTCTTTCAGTGTCGGACCTAATCATCTGGATTTCGTCACCCTTCCTGGCCCTCGTCATGGTCGTGGATTCAATCCTGATATTTAAATAGATCTGCCCGAACTCTCACTCACTTTTGGCGCACAAATGCTTTTGACGTCTTCTGCTTGCTTTATCAGTATTAAGACACACCATGCCATACCTGTCCACAATATTTTAATCCACCGACTTTTCTTCCCCAAACTCCCCCCCCCCCCCCCCAAATTTATTCTTTGTTTCGTGTTTCATGGATCGCTAACTGATTCCTTGATTAATATTGATTTTGCCTACTACTCTGCACATTCACGCTCTGTTCACCCTCACTAGAACTACCGCCATTGTTTTCAGTTTTAACTGCCATTGTGTTTGTTATTATCACTGCTATTACCATGTGAAAAGATACCTATCGATTCAGCGACACCAAATATATTACGCGCTGTTTCATTTGCTAACAATAATAATGTATGCACTTTCATCCATGTTTGTGTCAGTTTTAACTGCATAATAAATTTATGGTTAAAAGAACTTTTGCCTATCCTTTGTGTTAATATTGAAAAGAATTTCCTTGTGGTCTTCGTATTTGAGGAATATTTGTGATTCGAAATTCGCCTCACTATATCTTGATAAGCTTACTGCTCTGTAATTGTGATGATTGAATAACTGCCCAAGTCATCCTGAAGCCTATGCCATTATAAATGCTCTATTTGGGTTTGAGGACGAAGAAAATCACATATTCTTTCATAGCAAATCGCACCCCTATGGTAGTTATCATTAACCCTTTGGTTGACTTCGGGCTTCACAGAGGGGGAGGGGGAGGGGGTGGGACAAAAAAGTCACTGAAAGTCTAGAGGGCGAACAGAAAAGTGTTTCACAGATGTAAAGGAGACAGACACAGGGTTAGAGAAAAAAAGGTTGGGTGAGTACTGTGAAAGTGGTGGAATATGGCATACAGTGGGGGGGGGGCTGGGGAGTCAACTACCGTTTTATAGAAATTTTTGCTGTGTGAGTAAATGTATGAGCAAATAATCAAGTTTAGGCAAAACTTAAATGTATGTTCTTGGAATGTGTATGTAATTTTATGAGATTCAAACTCACCAGTCCTTGTGAACTCCACTCAACTAAGGTTTAATATCTCAAATGTCTACGGAATATAGGGGACTGCAAGCACGATTTGAGTTCAAGAAATGTACGTCTATTTTTCATGAACAATCACCAGAAATTACTTATTTTCATTACGAACAATCCCCCAATGGTGTCCCTTTCAATTCACGTTAATTTACCTCATTATTTCGACATTAACAAAAGCGGATCTTTGGTCATACCGGCACTATGGCGCTAATGTAATCTTTTATTGAAGGGGAATTAGAATAAATAATGATGAGAGGTATCATTGCATGAAAATGATTAAAAAAGTTGCTGTCGGGGTTTGAATACTTAACCCCCAATTTTATCAATCAATTCAATTACCTAGTTCCCTTCGCTTGATGAGATTCCATCAACAACTTTCTCGTGTATCCTGATTTGAAACCATAGATTTGAGTCACCATTCGTCACAATCACCGTAGAAGCGACATTTGCGGTAGAATGTTGGCTTATCGAGGAGGTCTGCGGTATCTATTTCGCTGTCAAAGCAGGCCGTTGAGAATACTTTTTTCCTGATGAACTTCCTAATTATGATAGTCAGTTATTGGAGAAGCACCTATGAGGAAATCAAAGATTATGAATATCTATTGTCTTCAATAGGTCGTTAGGATATGTTAGCTAGACATGGTAACGCCTGAAGAGAATCTGTAATAGTCGAGTTATTGTACACCCAAGAACATTATTCCTTAAAATTAAAATTGTATGATATGTTCAAACAGGTTAAAAATATGTTCAAGGTCAAAAATTATCGCCATCTTCATAAACTAAAGTCTAAAAATATTGAAATCTTCCGAGGTTGCCTGCATAATTTATCAAAATTTCATAATTACAAAAGACGTTGATGTGTACATCATTGTGGTAACGAATCATCTTTGTATTTTTTGAATTCCCAAAAATTACGAAATGTATTATGCTGTGCAAATAAGTGTCCATGGAATGAGACTTTGTCCACGCACTAGATCTCGGTCAGGGACCTTTAACTCCTTACAATCTTTAAGTAGGGATGAGTGTTTGAGGGAGCACCCTTAGAATAATTGATGACTTAGATTTCAGAGATAAATACTGAATTCAAACTCAACTGATTTAACCTTTTTTGTGCTACAGGCGTCAAAGTTCCAAGTATGAATTCGTCAACATTTGTATCGGTTAGTATTTGACAAAATATTTCAACACTGTTTCTTCAGCACTTTTCTTTTAATATTAATACCAGTTTGCGATCTCAAAGACTCTGGAAGAACGTTGCAATCAAAAACTGTTCAAAAGCATAAAGCCAGCCATTTTGATATGAATGGAAACTTAAAAGCGCTTCAAACTAATAACAAGTACAATTTAAACAACCTTCGACTGGGTAATTTAATTGTATAAAATTTGAATTGGGATATGAAGGGAAATGGGGGGGGGGGTACGAAACATAGTAAGTCTACAAATACCCTCTTTCTTAGGATGGCTACTTCTAACTACTATATTCGGCATCTGACTTTGAACACGTTTTACTTGAATACCTCTTATTTGTAACAGCTTAATGCAACTATTACTCTCATTTTTCATCTTCAAAACTTTATTCATTCCCCCCCCCCCCCCACATCCACCCCAGTTGACTACAAGCTCATGGTTTTACTCCTCGCCATCACCGTCATAAGCACATTGTGACTTTGTAGACCACTAATTGTATAGCTTTTTCATGCCATACACATATGTGGGCAATTCAACTCAATCTCTATACCTTCGCTTCACTCCTTGAGGGTTTCTGTTTTTGCTGAGGCAAATCTTGTTGTGGAAAATTCTTTACATTTTTTCCTCAATTTGCTTGGTGTCGAGCCTAATTGTACCCCCCCCCCGGGATCAGGACAGCGGATTTTAAACCTACCTCACTTCGATATTTATTAAAAAAACTTTTTACCGAAGTTTAATTTTCGGCAGTTCTTAGCAAAGCAGCATTAACCATAATAAAAAATATATAATATGGCTTCTTTACTTAATAGTTAATTCCAAGAAGATGGTGATATATAACTTCCATATAGTCGCGAAACAAGACGAACAAGTTTTATGAAGGGTAAATCTAAATACTTATTACAAAACCACCTTGCATAATAAAAGAAGCAATTTCCTACTCCAGGGTTTTCTGACAATATTTAAAAGAAAACCCATTAATCACAATTTCCCTTAGGTGGAGATTACTCTCCGCAATACTAAATTTTTGGGCAATTAATATACATAATAATTTATCTAACTATTCACTTTAAGTTTTACTAATTAAGACAAGCAAATGATACTTAGTAACTAGAGAGAATTGTCTCCAATTACCACTTAGGATTAAAACAGTTACATCGAATCTTACGTATTTATTATACATAGTGGATTGTTTTACCGAACGCTAGTTTTAAAAAATGCTATTTAATTTCACTCGTAGTCCCGCTATCACGTAGTTTGCAAAAAAAGTACTTATTCCAGCTGCAATCCGATTGGCTTGATGTTGCAAAATGGAGTACTGAAAATTTCCTAATCCTTGAAAAAATAGAGCGGCCTGTATTTAGCTAATATTCGGTAGACATTAATCAAATTCGCGTATTATTAAGGAATATCGCTAACCCATGAATCTTACTGTATATCCTTTTGGATCACACTATGATCCATACCACTCAGATCTAAAATAGGAAGAATTGAGACGTCGTGCAATCTTCAGATTTGTCGATACTTTAACTAAGATCGATTTTATTCAGGAGTAGTGAATGGCTGTTTAATTGTGATTCTAATCAATAGAATGTGGGGTACACAGTGTTGTCAGCGATGAACAAAGTAATCTCATGCGCGCTCAGACAGGCTTGAATGAGCGGACGTGAAACCGCGCGTAGGGAGAAATCGCGGAGATCGCCCAGCCAACCGCCAATCATTAGTCCTTGCTTGGTTTTTCGAACCCGCTATATTAATAATAATGACTATGCTTCTTTTCTGTACACACATAATGTATATATGTGCATATGTATCCCAAATAGACGTGTTCTACGTGTTATATCTCTTTCCTCTATAGCTTATCTAGCTATGATAGTCTTTCTAAACTTAGGAGAATGTGCGTATTAGCGAAGCTTATTGGTGCAGCAATCCACTTTAAAAGTTAAGTATCCACCTGCGCAAAAAAATGAACTCCATTGGCTTCATTTCTTAGCACCACAAAGGTACAAAATCTTTTATTATGGGATGCACGAAAGACTTACCTCCACGTGGTACACCCTGGGCAACGTATACTCGTGCGGCAAAAAAGTCTATTAACCGGCAGTTGACTTCTGGCTTCTAACTACCATCACCCCACTGTATGCCATATTCGAATACTTCCACAGTGCTCACCTCACCTTTTTCTACCTTTGTGCCTGCCTCTTTTACATCTTTAAAACATTCTTCTGTTTAACCCCCCCCCCCTCCTCTCAACTTTTTTTCCTTTGATATTTCTTCTTTTCTGTGAGGCCTGAAGTCACCTAAAAGGCTAATGAAA
>UZAE01013407.1:0-22785 GCA_900617975.1 Rodentolepis nana | reverse complement strand
GAGACACACTGGCCTTGAATCGATTTGAAGATCACTACTGATAACGAAGATAGGTATTGAAGTGATTGATCCGGGTTAGTGTCAGTTCAAATTGGAAGGCTCTATTGGATTGGTGAAGACTAAGTGGTAGTGCTACTTGGATTTCATGGCCTTCGTCGTCGCAAAGTTGATGAACTTAATTTTACTCCAATTTGCCTCAGCTACAGGGAAATCGACTTCACATTGAAGAATTTAATAAGTGTGGAATTAAGAAGAAAAATGACTTAATTGTCACTAGGTTTCTAGAAATTTTTTGCCAGGAGAGATGTCATTTGAGCATTGCTTGTTTTAAATTTTACGAAATATGAATTACATGAGGAACAGCTTAACAATGAATTTAGTTAATTATGAAAAATGCAAAGAAAATGATTTATATCAAATGGCAGGTATTTTGATAGTTATCATAAGCCCTTTAATTGACTTCAGGCTTCACGGAGAAGAAGGAACATCAAAGTGAAAAAAAGTCGAGAGGGGGAGGGGGGAACAGAAGAGTATTTCAAAAATGTAAAAGAGACAGACACAAAGGTAGAGTGAAAAGGTGAGGTGAGTACTGTGAAGTAGTCGAATATGACATACAGTGAGGTGATGGTGTTTTGAAGTCGGAAGTCAACTGCTAAATAATAGACTTTATGCCGTATGAGTATACGTTGCCCAGGGTGCACCACGTGAGGTAAGTCTATCACACACCCCTGCTTATGGCCTGGGCTACTTCGTTCGCATTCGAGTTGCTTGCACTGCCCGACCTGCGATCCGACATTTTTTGTCAGCTACCATACCACGTTGAAGGCAAAGTAAATGAATAATCAGCCATTTGGGACACCTCCTACTTCCTTAATTTTCTACTTCAAATAACTCAACTCGTCTTCTCCCTCCACCTCTGCCTCTGCCTCTGCTTCAGAATGCCCTATGCAACAGAGCGTATGGTGTGAACAGTGCTTAATGTAACTAAGATCTAAGCTATGTGTTAGCGACACAGTCACAATAAAGCCTTTTCAAACCATGTACTCCGATTGCTGGATACTGTTGAGGTAGCTTAGCCAACGTCGCGAGTCATTCCATTCTAGCGGAGGCTGACATGGTGATTGCTGAGGTTCCGTCGAGGCCTAGTCGTGCACCAATCCACTGCATAACAATGGTCAAACTGAATAAACAGTTCTTTCTATCAATATACCAGCAGAAAAACTACAATGCACACCCCAAAATATGCTTATTTGAGAGCATGTAAAGTTCTCTTCCCTCTATTCTCTCACTAATTTCCTCGAAGAAGTGGACACATTGTTGGGAACTCAAAGGTTGCATTGGCTTGAGTACACTTATTTCAATGCATTATTGTGGCCTGAGTACACGTGCACTAGATTCAAGCTACCTCCACAATTAGCTCAATTGAAATCGTACCATAATGAATGCATTCCTGTTAGAATGAGTGAAGGCAGGGGTCATCGGATGATCCGATCTTGTCACACCCACATGAAATGAATGGAACGTCCTTTCGACTATAATTAGAACAAGTTCTTGTGGTTGTCTAAAATTGAGCAATAATTCAGTTGTCCAATTTCAGGATGCTTTGGGTTTAATGAAGGTCGTGAGTTTGATTGTCACAAGTCATAATTTCCAATGCAGTCCAATCCTTCCCCTTTGAAGACGTTTCATAGTAAAAGAATAATCTCATTTGTTTTGTATTAGGCTATAAATAATGACAGCCCGTATTCATCATCTTGAGCTTTTATACCACATGCGTATCTTAGCTAGTTGGAACGATTTCAATGATAATTTCCCTAAATAATTATAGATGTAATGGCTCCCGGTAAATGTGACGTCAATTTAAATCACCAGCAATCAGCAATACGACCTTGAAAAATTAGATGAAGTGATCGTTCGAATCCACACCAGTCGTGATAGTTCTTGGGACTGCGCAGTGAAAACTACATCTTCTAGTGGTATCAACTCCCAGCAACTGGACGCCATCACTGATTGACCGTGAAATTCAAAACTGTTTTTAACGGTCTCTTCATCCCATCTCAACAGAGAGCACCCTCTTTCGACAAAGAGTCAACGAAGTCACTCAAAACACCTTAAGGAGATTGGCAAATATCACAGAACCCCATGGGACGAGGCCAAGAACTGTCAGCATCGTTGTAGATACTCAAAACCAAAATGGCAATATTTCGCTGAAAATTCCACACCATAGAGTAAGAACGACGACTAATGCAGGCTATTTCGCCAGGCGTCTTCTCTATGTTGTCCACAGAAATTCAAAACTTAAAGTTCCAGTAGATATCTGTTCCGAGGTTAGCGTTAACCCTCTTTATGTTGAATAATCCTTTTCAATCCTCCGATCTGACCAAACATGCGCCAAGCAACCATTTTTCAGTCGGTAATACATCTCTCTCCCCAGTTAGTATTATGAACATTTCCGATTCCCTTGAGTCTAATTGCCAACAATTCTCAGTGTTGATCAACCCAGTGAAGGGATTTGATACCGCCATTCTCCAAACTGATGCATGAGAACTCTCCAAAGTACTCCTAGATCTCACTGATGTCTTCAGTCCTATAGGTGAAGATATACATAAATTTCTACTTGAACATTCTCATACATCTACCAAGAGACATAAAACGTTCAAGAGGCAAACGCCAAAACCATCAAAATCTGTTCAAATCAGATACCAAACGCTAAAATGCTAAACACCATACTCCTCTGGAGAGACTCGCAAGAAGAAAACATTTCCTGACCCATGCCAATTCGTTTCTGACTTCTAAGCATTGCAACTTTCCAAAACTGACCAAAACACAAAATCCAGTACTACAGAGACTTCCCCATCAACGCCTGAGAGTCTACAAATTGTTCTATCTCCGACTCCTAAATTACAAGCCATCAACCATCAAAATCAACCTTCAAGCTAATCAAAAACGACACCCGAGAGGAATCACAACACTTGCAAGCTGCTTGCAGTCACTGATATTTCATTGTACATCGTAGAGAGAACGCCGAAAGAAGAGATTATTGATGTATGAAAATCTCAAACTGGAAAACAAGCAGACGAACCACCACCATCTGATGTCAACCATTTACTGTGAACACACATTTTTTACACTTGCCTTTGTACTTCCTTCAACTCTTACATTCCAATAATAAGGCTAGTTAAATAGAGACCTATTTGCATGGAACTATTACGTTTATAGTTAATGGGCAGAATGATATTTCTATATGCGCCAAGAATAAAGTATTTCCCTACCGAAATCAAAATCATTGTTACTATCAATAGACAAATGGTGATAAAAGAGTATTGGCCTTGTTTACTTAACCTTGGAATGTTTCTGATTGTTTTGCTACATAAAAACAACATAGAAAAGAGTATAGCGGACTGCTACACCAATAAGCCTAGACTGTACTCATTTATCTCTACTATCGATGAGCCTCCCAAGCTAGCTGCTATTGCAAAGCTATGGAGGAAAGAGACGAGCGAGAAGGGATACGTTTATTTACGACGTAGCACGTCAGTCGTATGTACAGGAAGGAACTTAGTCATTATAAACATGGCGGATCCGGTAAAACAAATGGGCGTCTCTGATTGGTTAATGTCGGTGAGGTCGCCGCACCTGGTCCGTACGCGAGTTTGCACGTGATGTTGACTAAGCGATGATGTGTCCCACATAACTCCCCCCCCCCCTAGAGCGTTTGTGGGTGCCTGAAAAGGGGAGAAAATGCTCGAAAACAGTCAATATACAACATTGGGAAGGCGGGAGAGGGAGAAAGTATGGGTGGAAAAAAAGAAAACCTCGGAACGTTAGGGTCGGTTAATGTACAAAATCCACAAGTCGAGAGGGGAAAGTAACCCTACGGCCACAACGTGTAAAATGGGGTCGGGTATGGTGAGGAACGGGTTGTAAACCGGTGTCTGGGGAATTAACAGGTACGTGAGAAGGAGTTGGGTGGGTAATCGGGGTCGAAGGGGTATCCGACGTGGGTGTAATCGAAGTTTCCAAATAAGCCGGTTTCAACCTGTCGATGCTAACGGAATCTTTGATACCATTCCGGTCGAGGACAAAAAATTTTGGTTCACGCCGTAGGACCTTGTACGGTCCGTCGTACGGTGGTTGGAGTGACTTCTTGACTGCGTCTACGCGGACAAAAACGAAGGGAGAAGTGTTAAGGTCTTTGGGAATGTGCGTGGATCTATCGCTAGAACGAGGGGGTGTCGGAAGAACGGACCGGAAATGGTCCTTGAGTCGGGAGGTGTACGACAAAGGGTCTACCATCGGCATATCCGGGGAGCAGGAAATCATTTCTCCCGGGAGCCGGAGTGTGGTGCCGAAGACAAGTTCCGCTGGTGAGCATCTGAGGTCGTCTTTAACCGTGTTCCGAATGGAAAGAAGGATGATGGAAAGACGTTCTGCCCAGTTAACACTAGCTGAAGTCGCGATGACAGCGGACTTAAGTTGTCGGTGGAAGCGTTCGACTAGGCCGTTGCTTACCGGATGGTAGGCGGTGGTACGTATGTGTGTCGAACCCAAAAGCTGGTTTAACTCCCGAAACAACACAGAAGTGAATTGGGGTCCTCTGTCTGTAGTTATAACGGCGGGGACTCCGAAAATGGACATCCACGAATCCACCAGTGCCTTCGCCACCGACGTAGCAGACGTGTCATGTAAGGGTACTGCGATTGGCCATCGCGTGAAACGGTCGATGCAGGTTAGGATGTGGGTGTAAGAGTTCGAAGGAGGTAAAGGACCCACAATATCGACGTGAATGTGGCGGAAACGGGCTTCAGGGAGAGGAAAAACGGAGGACGAGCTGCGTGAATGTCTTTGGACCTTGCTGGCCTGACATGTGAGGCAATGTTTGGCCCAATGGCGGACATCCTGTTTTGTGTTCTTCCAGACGAAACGGTCGGTGATAAGCTTAGTTGTGGAGCGAATGCTCGGATGCGACAGACCGTGGAAATGGTCGAAAATCTTCCGGCGGTATGCTTGCGGGACGAATGGTCTCGGTTTGCCGGTTGAAACGTGGCAATGGATCGGAGTATCGGAGTCCGGTAGTGGCAAACGTTCGAATCGTAAGGAAGGATTGTACATGATTTCCTTGAAATCAGGGTCCGACTTTTGTTCGGTGGCCAGGGCTCGCAAATCGAGGGAGGACAGCCCTANGCTGCTTCACTTCCTTGAATGCGGATTCAGCCTCTGGTGTCAACCGGAAGTGCTTTGGGTTGCCTTTTAGCAAATCCGTGAGAGGCTGGAGTACCTGAGCACAATTGGGGACGAACCTACCGTAATAATTCACGACGCCCAGGAAACGGCGGAGGCTCCGGACGGATTGCGGCATAGGGTACTCCAAGATGGCTTGGGTCTTCTCTGACAAGGGGGTGATCCCACGCGCGTCAATGTGGTGGCCTAGGAAGTCAATCTCGTCCAAGCCAAATTTGCACTTCTCGGGGTTAACCGTGATTCCGTAGTCTTGCAGGCGGCTGAACGCTTGTCGCAGATGCTGTTTGTGCTCCTCCGGGTTGGAGCTGGCGATAAGCACATCGTCGATGTATACGAAGATGAAATCTAACCCACGGAAGACTTGGTCCATGAATCGCTGAAAGGATTGAGCCACATTGCGTAGACCGAAAGGGATACGTAGGTATTCGAACAAACCGAATGATGTGATTACGGCCGTTTTTGGGATATCGTCTGGGGCCATCGGAATCTGATGGTAGACGCGGACCAGATCGAGCTTAGAGAAGATGCTCTTGCCATGCAATTGTAACGAGAAGTCGTGGATGTGCGGGATGGGGTATCGATCGGGGAGGGTGATTCTGTTAAGGGCACGGTAGTCTCCGTTTTTCTTTGCAACCATATGTAAAGGCGAAGCCCATGGGCTGTTGGAAGGCCGGACAATACCTAAGGAGACCATGTGTTGGAACTCGTCTTTAGCCGCGCGTAGTTTGTCGGGATGAAGCCGTTGGGCTCTGGCAAAGACGGGCTGTCCATTCGTGCTAATTTGATGTTGTACCCCATGTTGGGGATCCGACATCTCCGTTCGTAGGCGAAAAAGCAAGGGGAATTCGGATAAAACATTCGCAAAGGAGTTTGTAGTGGGGGTGACAACATTGAGACCGAAAGTGTTTAGAGCCTCTGTGGAACAAACCACTTTTAGGGAAGTGACGGTATCAACAAAGAAGTTGATTTCGGGAGATGTTTGAGTTCAGGGAGGGCTGCATGGAAAAAGTGATAATATGATCATTCTATTAAAATTATTATTATTATTCTATTATAAAATAATATATACATAGTTTTAGATTTGGTTATCTGGGAATGGGGAGTTCAACAACGAGTTCTGAAATGGCCATAATGCTGAAAGTCATAGTTCTTTAATCAATTCAAGTTCTAGACTTTCGTAGGTTTGCAAATGTATATTGACAAAAAACATTAATTGGATTTTCCGTCACCTTCAAATTATGGTAAGTTACCAATTATCTAGTACGAACTTGTTATTTACGATATTAATCACAGATAACTTTCACCATATTAGAATTGTAGGCACACAAAAGTTTCATGTAATAATCGACATTAACGTGCAAAAGAAGGAAGACTTTCGTTAATCTAATTGTTTATAAAAAAATTTCTTAAATACTTCTTAATTCATCCTTATTCGAACTAATTTCATAAGACTCCTCATAGAAGGGCCGATACAAAATACACATATGACATAGGCATAGCTTGTGTTCGACAAGTTCCTGTTATTTAAGCAACCTAAATAGATACATTATTGATGAGGTTCAGCCATACAATTCGCCTGAACAATATGTTATAAAATGCGGTTTCTGTTAAATTTTATAAATATACGTTTTCCTAACATATAACAGTTATATTGCCATTCAAGTGAACCTGGATTCGAACAATCGCGTTTTTTCTTCAAACTGTGCTGATTTCCATTTCGAACACATTATACGTTCAAGCAATGAAACAGAAAAGATAGCGCGTGTAATCGTATTACGACAGGCTCAGATTTAAATGAGTTTTTTAATATGTTAAAACCAAGCAGCGAAAAGAGAAAAAATGAGCACATTCTTCAATATTAAAAAGCAAATCGATGATGCAAACTAATAATATAATAAATGGAAAGAAAAGAGAAGTATTACTTAAAAAAATATTATTTTGACTTGATCTAAAGTGATTCGAGTTGATGTTTTCGTATCTTAAATATGAATTAAAGCACCTTGTTTAAGTAGCTAGTTTCTGGCGTTTATCTGGATACGCGTTATTATTAAGCATGATCGTAAGTTCGTTTATTTTTTGTAATGTAATGTAATTAAAGGCTCCTCGTATCATTCTCTTGAAAGAAGGAACTGACACTTCCCAAGGTGTTCCGCAAATCGTGAGCAATATTAATGCATGCCAAGCAATTGCTGATGCTGTGCGCACCACATTAGGTCCTCGTGGAATGGATAAATTAATATTGGATAATAATAATAATGCGACGATATCTAATGATGGAGCCACCATTTTAAAGTTACTTGATGTTGTTCATCCTGCTGCCAAGTCTTTGGTTGACATTTCAAGATCCCAAGATGCCGAAGTTGGCGATGGAACAACAAGCGTTACTTTGCTTGCAGCGGAGTTACTTCGTCAAGTGAAGCCCTATATCGAGGAGGGCGTGCATCCAGCTGTGATTATTCGCGCTTTCCGTGAAGGCGTAAAAATCGCTCTGGAAAAGCTCAACTCGCTCGCATGTCGAGTTGAAAAAAATGCTCCTGAGTAAGAAACTACTTTAGCGCACTTAATACGATTATCTAGAGAACAGAGACAACTCTTAGAGAAGTGTGCGGCTACTGCACTTAGCTCTAAACTCGTCGCTGGTCAAAAGGAGTTCTTTTCTAAACTTGTCGTCGATGCAGTTAAGAGTCTTGACGTTAATCTCCCTATCAATATGATCGGAATTAAGAAGGTTTGATGATAATATTCTTTGTAATTGTTTGATATAGGTTGCTGGTGGTGCTCTTGAAGAATCTATTCTTGTTGATGGTGTTGCGTTTAAAAAGAGTTTCAGTTACGCTGGCTTTGAAATGCAGCCTAAGTCTTATGATAATCCTCTCATCGCTCTTTTGAACATTGAATTGGAATTAAAAGCTGAGAAGGAAAATGCAGAAATTAGACTTAATACAGTTGAGGAATATCAAAAGGTTGTTGATGCCGAATGGAATGTCCTATATGAAAAGCTTTCAATCTTACACAAAGCTGGTGTTAAAATTGTCCTTTCACGTCTACCTATTGGTGATGTTGCCACTCAATTTTTCGCTGATCGTGACATGTTCTGTGCTGGTCGTGTACCTCTTGAAGACCTCAAGCGTACCCAGAGTGCCTGTGGTGGAAGTATTCAGACCACTGTTCAGGGGCTAAAGCCTTCTATGCTGGGGAAGTGCGGCAAATTTGAAGAGATTCAGATTGGTTCTGAACGATTCAACATTTTCAAAGGTTGTACTCAAGCCAAAGCCTGCACTATCATACTGCGTGGTGGAGCCGAACAATTTATGGAGGAGACCGAACGTTCACTTCATGATGCCATCATGATTGTTCGTCGAGCCATTAAAAATGATGCTTTTGTTGCCGGCGGTGGTGCTATTGATATGGAATTAAGCAAGCATCTCCGTGAGCATGCTCGTACTATTCCTGGTAAGGATCAACTGTTTATTTCAGCAATGGCTCGTGCGTTGGAAATTATCCCTAGGCAGCTATGTGAGAATGCTGGTTTCGATCCCACAAATATCTTGAATAAGCTTCGTCAAGCTCATGCCAAAGGTAATTATCTTAATAAGTTTCGTTTGCTTTTGAATGTTGCGATACCGTATTAGTAGCCATGCATCGGTTGTATCGTGGTCCATGACATGGTGTCTTATTGGTATAAGTCTTATGCAAAATTGGAGTATTAGTTAGTTCTTGATTTGATATCGGCAGTTTGCGTTTATATAATCCGCTTTGAATGGAATAATTTCGTTCCTCACCAGTGCGCTGTAATCAGAATTGTTACCCACTTTATTAATTCTAATTAAAATATTGATCTTTAAATTAGTGTTTTGTAGACGTATTTTGTCTTGACCTGGTTCCATAGTATTATCTTGGCTGTCATTAGAAATATGTTATATATTTATTTAATTATTATTTTCTCTTCTAGGTAAAGTATGGGCCGGTGTCGACATATCCACCGAAGATATCGCAGACAATTTTGAGAAATTCGTGTGGGAGCCTGCACTAGTTAAGAGTAATGCTATTACAGCTGCCACAGAGGCTGCCTGTCTGATTTTAAGTGTTGATGAAACAATCAAGAATCCGGAGTCCAAGAACCCAGTTGATGAGACACCAGTGGCTGGTGGCAGAGGAATGCCAAGTCACGGACAACAAAGAATGATGTAATAATGGTGATGTTCTCACAATTTGTTAGCCCGTCTATTTAAACGTTTTTTTTCTGAAAGAATAAATATTCGCATTTAATATCGATTGTCATTGTTGTCTGCTATTTATTTGACTTATCATGATTACGATGCATCCTATCTTGAGCTGGGGTTAATTCTAGTCCAACAATATTTCCCGGGGAAAAAGTGCTAAAAGCGGACAAGAGGTAGATAAGAATATTAAAAGGCACTATTATTAATATTTAAGAGGGAGCAAAGTAGGCTCTAATCTACTAGGTAGTATACTAGCGTTGTGATATCGGCCAATGTGAAAGGGTTAGTTTGATACGAAACCAAAAGTAACAGGGACAATCCCCAATCAGAACAGGTGATTATGTGTAGAACTTCTATTCGAAAGGTAACTATAGTATGCTACTAGGTCACTGGGAAAATATCTTAATGATAAGACAGGTAATGTCGCATTGTGAAGACAAGTTGATACTAGTGCGATTGATATAGTAAACAGTAAGTTGAACGCATGTGATGTCCCTCAAACCTTTGCCATCCCTTAACTCTTGAGTCTTGGCACATTTATTATACCAGGCACTAAAGAGGATCTCGAAGGGGGGAGTACCTTCGAGCGAATGGTGTAGGTTTATGATAAAAACGATTCATTTTTGCTAAAGCAACTCTATTAACAATATATTGATCACTTGTTCGTTAGCTTTGCGCACTCATTATAAAGCCCCAGGTTTTCTTTAACAAATTCTCCCCAATCATATGGAGAAAACAGAATGCATGGAGTAAAAAGCATTTATTACAAATGTGGCCATCTCCAAAACATGATTGGTAAATGCATATATTGAGCCCAACTTTGAATGAATTTTAAGCGTTGATTACCTGGGAAGGCTTTAGTAGCACGACCACACTTGGGTGCGTTATGCGCTACACAGAGTAAAGCCTGCCTAATTTTATTGAATTCTGGGGGTTGTGGCTGTTGGTTGGATTACAAATTTACAACTATATTTCGAGGTATCGTTTCTAGTATCTAGTTTATTTAGCCAGGTATTACATTGCTAAATGCTCACTTAAGAGTTGGTTCTAAAATGAACATAATCATCATAATAACATATTAGAATCTATGAGTAAGAGAATTTGACGAAACAATTAGACCGCAACCTCAATGAACTAACGTGTTTTGGGGTGTTAATAAAATTTAATAATTCTCCCTAATGACTTTAATCTGCATGATTCCACAAAGTGATCTTTACGTGAACGTAGTATATTCAGAATCCGTGTTCTATAGGAGTAGAAATAGGAATAATCTTGAATGTTGACTGAACTTATTAAATGGAATAGGAAGCTATGTCAAACATAAAAAATAAACAATAGGTAAAAGGTTGGCGATGAGCCTGGTCAAATTACAGCCAATGGCAGGGACGACAACCTGAGGTGAGGAGAAGGAATGAACGATGAACGCTCATCCAGAACCAGTGCACCGGTCGTATTGAAAGTCCCAGATTTTCCGGATTTCTTCGTGAACTGTATTGTGCTCTACCATGCTTTTAAGTATACAGGGCAATGAATATTCTCTAACCCACTTTCAATGAACTGCCTAGAATAAAAAGGGTATGAGTATTTGTAAAAAACTCCTATAGTTGTCCTAAAGATGAAGTTTATTTGAATTAACACAATCAGATATGGAAGAAAAATCTGCGTTTGTCAGAGATTTTCTCGGAGATTCCAAATTTTGTAGTTAGTGAATATGGTAATAATCAAAGTTAAGAAAGTGAACTACCGAATTCAAGAAAAAGCTCAAGATACTCGAAAACACTGATTTTCCACGAGAGTTCGGCAAATATTTGCACAAAACTATACATGAGAACTAGTTAGTATCTTTAGGATGAGAAATATGTATATTTATATCGTTTTTCACCTCCTTAAAGTGAAACCAAGACGAGTGCCATTTGCTATAAGTGAATATATGGTCTGCTCGAACAGTTCTGTTGCATGAATAGGTCGGTTATATAGATGGATTTGAAAAAATCTCCTTCAGATCAACTTGAATCTAAGATTAACATAGCAATATTCAACTGGATTATTTCATTGCGTATCCTTAAAATGGGTGGCTCTCCGAAAAATTAATATATTTTACAAATAAATGATATTCTAATTATTCTCTTCGAGCTAGTTATAATTTGTCATGAATGTTATTAAAATAATACAATTAATTATATACTAGACAAAATCTGAAATTTAATCTGCATTTAATGATAATATTTCTCGCTTTTGAGACTATTAGTTTGTAAAAAATGTTATAAAATAATTGGCTAATCAATCTTACCGCGCTGTACAAAGGTATTTTTACGTGTTGTTTTTGCCCACTTAGTTGGGCGAGTAGTCGCATTTGATACCAAAATGGCAAATTGGTCGGAGATTAAGAATTTAGCTGAGCAGCTTAAACGTGTTCAAGCTTCAGAAAGTGCAAACTGTCTTTCAGATCGTATTTGTGTTGATATTGTCAGTTATCTCATTAATTCTGGTCGCCTTCAGATTTATCGTACTAACGACGGTCGCACTCTCCTAACAAAGAATGAACTCTTTACTGAGATTATTGAAGAACTTGATACCCATAGAGGGCGTATATCACTATTGGAACTCGCTGATAACTTGGAAGTTGAACATGCAGTTGTTGAATCCCATGTTCATGAAATGCTAGCAAATTTGGGAAATTATTATGACGAGCAATGTGTTCTTATTGCTGGTGAATTAATGACAAAGAGCTACATCAGACGAGTTGCTGAAGAGATTCGTGATCGCTTAGAATTCCGTGGAGTTATGACTGTCACAGATCTTGCTCGTTCTTATAACTTTTCCTCACAGTTCCTTGTGTCTATTATAAATGAGTACAATGGAACGCTTTTCCAAATACAACGAGATGGAGATAGATTGTGTACCCAAGTGTTTATTTCTAAGCAAAAATCAAAGGTGTGTGGTTATCTTTCAGCTGTTGTCACTCCTGTTTCCGTTGCTGACTGTGCCACCAAATTGGATATTGCGCAAAAAGTTTTGACCGACATCATTGAATCTCTCATTTCTAGTGGAAGTATAAGGGGTTTTCTCACTGCGGAAAGGAGTATCTTTACCCCGACATGTTATCAACAGTCTCAAGACAAGTACATTGTCGATTTCCTCAAACAGAATGGTTATATTGAATGGTCTATTGTTCAGCGTATTGGGATCTCTGATCCATCATCCTATCTTCGCCAGCGTTTTCCCTCAGCTATTCACACCAAAGAGTTCACAATCAACGAGTCTGTGGTCTCACAAATCAAATCTGTTCTTGAAGATGTGACCCCCGATACTCATTGGATTGATGTGTCAAACTACCTGCCACAAGTTTTTGGAGCTCAGGAGAGAGAATGGTTGATCAAACCGCTCATCAATAAATTGGATTATGTCCCACTTGACGGTTACATGTACCTCTATACTGCAACTCGATTAGCTGAACTCGCCTCCTGTTTTGATGATTACATTCGAAAACAAGCTACAGTGGCTGCTTTAGATCAGAGAAAAAAGGTTGGAGCCAAACCTAGCGGACAATCTGCAGCAAAAAATGAAGAGTCAATTATAAAGGCTGTTGATAAGAACAAGGGCAAGACGGGTGGTTTGGGTAGTAGAGCTCGTGAAATTAAAACCAAGAATGTAAAAAAGAAGTACTTTAAAAAGAATGCTGATATTGAAGAGGATGACAATCAGTCCGATATTAATGTCGACTCCTATTTACCTCGAGAAAATCTCCTTCCTCTATTGAGTACTGCTGTTGGCACTAAGGCCCCTGAAGATCTTGTTGAATGTCTTCTTGATCACCTCCTTCCACAGATTCATGAATCCTTCTTGTCCCTTGTCAAGTCAGTTTACTTGCAGACTGCGGATTCGTCTAAAAATCGGGATAAATGCCGTATTGAAAAGGATTCTCTCGTTTCAACTGTTCTCTCCATTCAGGTTGGCCATTATTGTCGAATTATTATTTATTTTTTTATGTAGTAGACTTATATTGCTTTTAAGGGGCTCATATTCCTTTTCAGTAGCGTTTCCATTAGTCTATTAACACTATTTTTTAATCAATTTAGCCAATATAGTGTTAAAGCAGGAGTAAATTTTCCCCATTGATGCTTGCTAATAATGGTAATAAATTCAGTTTTTTCCAATTTATTTTAATTTATTCTAAGGTTTTGGAAACGGAGTGCTTGATATTATGATGAGATTTCAATAGAATGCTGTATGTTAGGAATGGTTAATTATTTGGAAGAAGCCAAGATTAGTTTTCAGTTTTCTTCAAAATCGTTGGCTGGTTGTATTTATTCTTAATTAATACAGGAGTAGGTGGAGACATTTCTTAAGCTAATTATATTCTTTGTTTCTAATTTTTGTAGCTTTTGGAACGTGGAAGCTTGGCAGTTGACGATGCTGATCTTCGAACCCAGTTAATTCGACAACTTCTGCGTAGCGAGGTCTCTACATTTGTTCATCGCCTCTACCTTTTATTTGCTCAAAACTATGATATTGAATGGCCCAAACGAACCAAAGGAGGTGAAGAGATTTCCCCCAGTGAGATAACAAGCCAACAAAGAGATTCTCTAGCTAGTATTGCTAGCAAAATGGCTGCCGGGAGTGTTAAAGAGGCTGTATCGCTGCTTCAGCAAATCAATGCTTGCCTTCGAGCTAATGCAGAACTTCCAGAGTCGACTGGTCTTCCTCTGGATGAGGTTTTCGCCCTGTCTGATGATCTGGCTAGTTGTCACCTGGGTATCAACCTCTCGGTGTCTCTTCTTCGCAGCGGCGCCTCTAAACGCAAGCGAGAAGATCGGGTATTGGCATTTGAGATTGCAAAGCAAACAGAAGAGCAGTTGGTGGCTGCAGCTAAGAGTGACGACGATAACTACTTGGCTGCTGTAACCTTGGCTGGAACGGCTCTCTTTGCCCAGTGTATTGCTGGGTGTCCCGTGCCTGTTCATGGTAAACTGGTTCCCAAGATTTGCTCTTGGATCACAAAGAAGTTGGCCAAACCCCCGAATAACTCTTCATCATATGCCTCGGCGATGAATTTTTTGAGAGAAAGCAAGGCTTCTGAAAAGTTGAACCGATTAACGGAGATTGTGATGCTTGAAGCTAAATGTCATGGTGGCGAGAGTGGAGTTCCGCAAGAGGAGAAAAGTAGCCTTGTGGACGAGCTGGTCGTAGTGGCTTCTGGATGTATTAAAGCTATGCAGGGTACTTCTCCTACACCTACTGCGTAAATACTTTCTTTTTTTCTTTCCTTATTTCTTTCTCTCTCCAAATATTTAATACTTTGTCATTGTATGGAGATTTCTTGTCTTTCCTAATGTTGTCTATTTACCTATAAAAGAGGCTTCGTGTATCAATAGATTTTGGATCGCACTTGTGCTGTCTTCCAAATTTGTATTCATGTTACCGTTTGGGATTTATTTGGAAGGTGCATCTCCACTTAATAGATTTTAATAGGCAGCGAATTCACATCAGTAGCAAATGGGTTTATTTATTTTGTTTCAAATTTTCTCTTTTCTGATGTGCTAATGTGTGCTTGTTAAAGATATCTCGTTCAGAATTGAGTATTTGTGGTGATTTATTCGCATTTGTAATTAAAATCTAATATGGCGATTTATTTCGACCGCATTTACGAGTTATTAATTCTTCCCTTTGGCCCGACAAATAACTATAAACATCTACTTAAATATTTTAAGTAGTTTGTTAACGGCTACAACGATAGGTCACTAGCATATTAGGAATGCTGCTAGCACTGAAATGATTGAGTGAGTTTAGGTGTGAAATAGAGATTAAATACTCATTCGCATTGATCAGGGTACTTCATTTGGTTTCGCTGCATTCCGTTCGACGACTTTGCGTGATTTTTCTTCTAATGCAATGTCACAACACGGTACATTTTGCCCCGTCTCGTGATAACAACAGTGACTTGGATAGTCAAGACAATTATCGAGATTTTCCCCATATTAGTTTTTGTTCACTTGGTATTGCTATTTTGTTTGGTTCACTTAAGTATTTTCAGTATTAGATGAATATCCATTCATGGAAAATTATAAATTTAATCCTAGAAGAGAGAGAGCTGTGCAGGGTTAGAGAACAGAAGAATTCTACGCATAAAGCTGCAGCAGTGAAGTGATTTCATTGGTGTAAGTAAATAAATGAAAGTAGTATTTAAAAGTAGATACAAAGCTCGAATTTAGGAAAATGGGTTGGGAGGAAAGGGATGGACGTCAGCACTGAAGGAGGGAGAGAATGAGACCAAATGGTATACGATAAGGACAGTTGTTCGATCTAGCATTCTTCGTTCGTGTTCATGGGGCGATTGGACTGAAGCACAGTTAGCGGGTACCATACATTAAAGGATTCAAGCTTCGTAATTTGTCAATGGATTTTTTCAGGTTGCATTTTAAAATCTTCCGATAAAGCATATCCATCCGCACTAGAATTGATGAACGAGCGGCATTTAAAAATATCATAAAATAAAGAAATTACTTGAGGCAATTAACTAATATGTCAGCCAGATCTATTTGACAAGTGGCAAAACGCACAAACATAGGCAACATCTACTGTTAATGTCCGTCACATTCATGGACTTTAGGTTGTCATGCTTGTTCAGGAAGTGCCATAACCTTGTGGGACACGTTATCGCTGTATGCGTCATCGTATGCCTGCATGTCTGCTCGCCAGGATTGGGAGGTGCGGCCGTACAACTCTGTGTGCAGCGACCGTACAAACAGTGACCAATCATCAACCTCTGTTTAACCTAATCCCCCATCCTGATCATGAGTAGCTCCCTACGTGTGCACACTTTATCCGAAATATATACTTACTGAATAGGCGTGCTCCGTGCTACACGCCTGTTTCCTTTATAGCTGGTCTATAGCTTAGTTGGTTCTGGGAGTCTAGCTAGATGTTGGCGAATCTGCCATAGATATAAACGCGCTCCGTGCTACACGTCTGTTTTCTTTATAGCTGAGCTATAGCTTAGCTGTTCGTCTAGCTAGATGTTGGCGAATCTGCCATAGAGATTTCTGGGTCAGTCAGGCTTTACTAGCGTAGCAATTCCGCCAAAACCTTAACCCAACAATCTTGCTTATATTTAGCCGAAATGAACACATCCAATAGAATGAACTCAAAACTTTTTATAACATTTATAGTTCATCTTAAAAATATGTCTAAATCGTTAAAGAATGATTAACATTACATTTATTTTGCCCAATTCCTACATTATTATTTATTTTAGAGATATAACAAGACAACGTCAAGTTTGTTGTTTATAGATTCTATTCCTTTTAAAATATTTTATTCCTGTGAAACGATTTTCAGTGCATTCATTTCTACGCATTCTTTTATTTTAAAAGAAAAGTGAGATGAACCATTTAGTTAATCCATATTTATTGACAGCAAATTATTTAGTCACCCAACGGGAAAGGACCATAAATTCCGGCTAAGTAGGCAATTTATTCAAGCGTGAGATCTGTAGCGGATTGCCACACTAATGGCTTTGACCATACTCAGTAAACTCTGCGGCAGTTTCCCCTATGTTTGGAAAGACTCCCAGAACTAGCTACGCTACTGCAAATCTATAGAGGAAACAGACATATCACATGGAGCACGTTTATTTGGGACGTGCGTATGCAGGGGTGCGTGTACAGACACAAGGAGCTTAGTCATTGTATTAATATGGCGAGTTCGCTAAACCAATTGGGGACTATTGATTGGCGGTTGGTTTGGTGCTCTTCGCACTCACGACCGCCCTTATTTCCCACGCGAAGTTGCACGGCCGCACCTTCAAGCCTGTCCGGGTGCCCATGAGATTACTTGTTCAGTCGGGATTACGTTGTGTGCTTTACAGATCTCTGGTGTAAGCTAAATTTATTTATTTCAAATGGCAGACTTTTTGATTGTTATAATTAGACCTTTAACTGACTTCGGGCTTCACAGAGAGGAGTAGGAGCATCAAAGTGGCAACAGGTCGAGATGGGGGGGGGACAGAATAATGATTCACAGATGTAAAAGACAGACAGACTGACACAAAGGCAGAGAAAATGCAGGATGAGTACTGTGGAAGGGGTCGAATACGACATACAGTGGGGTCATGGTAGTTAGAAGTCAGAAGTCAACTGCCGGTTAATAGACTTTTTTGCCGTATGAGTATACGTTGCCCAGGGTGCACCACGTGGAGGTAAGTCTATCGCACACCCCATGAAAGCTAAATATGATCTGCCTTAGCCAAATTTGCGTTATTAGACTTAACGTGTTAGTTGGTCAAATTTGCTTAATCTGTTCATGCTCAGATCACACAAAAGCTCTCTTAAGGTAGAAGATAGACACAACCATCGCCGTCGATAAGCGGCACAAAATTAGTTGAAATGAAAAACTCAAGTGAAAACTCACGGATTATTGTCCTTCAGAAAATTATTTCAAGAATGCTTGATTAATAAGCCGAAAAGTATTCCAGGAAGTCCATTTCAGTGTTGATTACTGAGATAAACAAGCAAATTGTGCCCACTTCAATAGTACAACATTTTATTTAAAAGCAAATAGTAGAAATAATTGGTGGGAGAAAGTGTGCTTTAATTGGGGCGCTCTTTATGAGAGTTTAGCTGAATCTATAATATGAATAAGTGACCTTAGATTTTAATTTATCAAATCAATTACATGCATGTAATCTGACATATTGGTGGAGTGGATAAATAAAATGAGGGAGTGGAGGAATTTTTCATAAATATTCTTTGTTTTCAAGTTAATTGTGAAAGAAATACTTTCTGATCAAATTGGGCAAAAAATTGGATTTAAATTTGTGAGGTTACTGGTTTCGCTGATCATATTGAAGAACAGGTTATAAAGATACCGACCTCTAAAATTTGCAAAACATAATGAGAAAGATCCGGCGGGATCGATTTGAAACAACTCTCATGACAAGCTAACATATGTTCAAGTTAATACGGACTAATTTAACCCTGCCTTATCAATATGAAGAAGTAGAGCTTAAATGTACACATTGAATATGCCCCCAGTTATTTGTTTTAATTGGAACTAGAATTGTGGTGCGGTAGAGTTATGTGCATATATTTATGCCTAGAAAAGAGATTTATCTGATGTAAATAACGAGAGATCTTCAGTAATTCCAATTAATTATTTTTAATTTTGCATTATGCGCTATTGATATTCAAATTTAAATACTGACTATTCTTACTGCCTTGTGTCACGCGAATTTCCGATTGCTTACCCACAACGAGGCAAATGCTCGACGGATATATCGACGTCGTTTTAAATAAATGTCAGTTTCTGCAAATGACAAAGATTGACACTGTGCCTGAATCTGACACACTCGCAATTTAATTCGTCTTAGTTGAAAGCCTTACAAGTGATTGAGCTCTACCCTTGAATGGCCATTTCAATAAGTCATGGGGGACACATTTAGAATGATTTAAAATTTTTCTTGGGAAATCACCTTGAATAGCTCATGGATTGATACTTATTTTGCTCTGCATTGCTTATTATTACTTATCCCTGAACAAAGATGTCCAAGTGGTATTTATAGTGTAGATGTTGGAACTAGATATAAAAAGTTTTAAATGCCCAGCAAATATAGTAGTATCAAAACTGTTTTCCAACCTGATGCAATGAAATATCAAAAGGCTTACAGTTTATACATACTTTAGTAGGAGCGAACGTGGATTTGTTTAACACAATGTTATGATTAAATCCATTATATATATATATATATATATATATTTCATTGGACATTGTGAAAGATGCAACACGACTTGCAGGGGTAGTTAATCAGCGGATAACGTCGTGTTGCATCATTTTAGATACAAAAGGGGTAATTAGGAATTGCCTTTTAGCAAAAGCAAGAAACGTACCTAAATTGAAAATACTATTATTGTAGAACGAATTATTTCTACACCTAATAAATACTTGCTGCATTTTCTTTCAGTGTAATTTTCTTTAACGAAACTTCGGGAGAGTATTGGTACGATATCGATCTAATGACCCTTCCACCAATAGCAAGAAAGGCAGCACTTTGTTCATGCGAACTAGGAGAGTAAGAAAAGCCCAACATTGTTTTAATGACTTCCTAATTAAGATCTTGTCTAAATGTTGTGGAAATTGAGAATCCGGTTGGGCAATCATATTCTCTCCTGCCAAAAATAGTCAACAAGAGCGTCATTACAGTGGAGTCCCATTATGAAAAAGGAGGATCGGCAGTGTTTCCTTTCGATGGCAAAAGTTTTGTTCTTCCTGGTCTATCTACTCTTTGCTTGAATGTTCGCTTTCGACCTCAAGAATATGGAGGGTGGTTAAATGATGGTGAAATCATTCTCTCGTGTGGGGAGGTAAAATTTCTGCGTTGTTCGTTCAGTTTCTTATCTCAAAATTTTACTTCTTGTTTGAATATAAATTAAGTACATTTATTCCAAGTTTTAAAATGCAGAACCTGTAATGACAAGTTTCAGAAAGATACTGAACAAGTAGTAAAATACTTAGAAAAAAATATAGAATTAGCACCTGAAACCAGTTGACATTAGTTTTATTAAGTCATTGAAGTTAATAACTAAACCTTTCGCATAATTAATAAAAATGTTATCTTGGAGAAAGATTTGCACACCAATGACTTAAATTAATTCTAGATTGGTGAAATTCGGATTTGCGTGAGTGGAGAAGGTACAATGCCAACTGCTAAAGAGGAAATTGTTGTCCAGGCAGAAATTGGAAGGCACGAAATGCTTCACCACAATTTTCGCAATCCTTTTCCCTATCCTATCGATATTTCCTCTTACATTGAAGCCGAACCCGATTGTGTGGGTCAACTTAACGAAACTTTGAATGTGTTTGAAATCGTTAGTAAAAGGTTAGTTAAGAAGTTAATGCCTTATAATGCGCGAAAAAATTCTGAACTCGATAAATGCTATCCCAAAATCTTCAATATACGCAGCACATCTTGTCTTGTACTTTGTACTTTTAATTATTTAAGTGCTTGAAGTTAAAAATTATCACAGTGAGCTGGAAGGAGGGATCCCTATCTATGTGACTTCTCAAACGATGCTGATATTCATTTATGTGTCTGGAAGCATTACCGTCTAGTACTGATAAATTGTTGCTCGACTTTTCAATATTCAACACCCTTCATTTGGTCTTTTTTGGTTCTAATTAAATTTCTGTGGGATTATTCTATTCCTGTGTTTATTAATAATATTAAAATTAATTAATTTGGTTTTTAGATCTATTCGTTTGTTAAAATGCAAGAAAAAAATCCATATTTCTTCTTTGATTTTTTCTACCTAAACCGACTAAAATGCGATTAACGTTGAGAACACGGATTTAACAGATCTCTAAGTTTGTCCTTGGGAAGCGAAATTTCCTAAATTCTTTCCAGAGGAATCTATTTATTTATTTATTATTTATTTTTGCTGAATGCAATTTTTTTAATTAAGGAACTTGTGCCTTCAAGGCAAAGAAAGTGTCTCATTCAAATTAAAATTTTCACCAGTCTCGATGAAGGCCTACAATGCAACTCTTTGCCTCGAGGTCAGGAAAAAATCGCTCGAAGATGGAGGAACTTGGAATTGCGAAAAGATTGTGTGGTCCATGCCTCTGAAGGTAGGGTGATATCCTTCTTTCTATAATGTTTTCTTTCGATAAAATGGATTTTTTTTAGTTTTTTATTTATTTATTTGTTGCATTTGTATATTTTTTATCGCCTAAAAAACAGGGTCGATGTCCAGTGTTTTTCTTGAGTTCTGTAGACAATGGCTAACTGGGAAGGTATTTAAGTTATGGCACTTTTCACTAGCACGCAATCTGGGTAGACTAATTTAGAATGGTAATGGTGAAAAGTAGTTTGTAAATATGCCTTTATTTTGCTATTGCGATTGTTATGAGTGAAGTGACCGAAAAATTGTCCTTTAAAGCATATTCAGCTCCACCAAACCGCCCCAATAATCACATTCCATTATAAGCCCTTTTAAACAAAGGCTAGGCAAGAACAGACTCCGTTAATTTAAATTAATCAATAATCAAATAACCAGTGGCTATTGGAGTACCAAGAACTTTAGTTCATAATTCATTAAATTGGCCTAATCACTTTACTAAAGGATCTATTCTGAAGGGCAGAAATAAAATGCTTAATATTGTAGCATCTTTTAATCCTATTAAAAATTATTATTATTATTATTTCAAATGGCAGGCTTTATGATATTTATCACTAGCCCCTTAGTCGACTTCAGCTTTCTCCACTGGGGGGAAACGTATATGGCAGTTAATTAATAGCAGTTCGTTAGCTTTCTTCTGGCTTCCTAGTATCTCTGGGTTTTCGTCGTTGTCTTTAGGCCCGGACACCGAATCAGGTGGGCCTTCTCCATTTCCTCCTGTAGCCAACACCGAATCAGGTGGGCCTTCTCCATTTCCTCCTGTAGGCCACATAGGGAGGCATGCTAGTTGAGTGCATACTCCCAATCTGTGAAGGTGCTTTGCCAGGCAATGGTGTCCGGTACGTAGTCTAAACTTAGCAACGGCTTCGATTCTTGGCCAGTCGGGTATGTCGGAGAGTGCCACTGTTCACTGTTTCTCCTTTGTTCGAGCTTTAAGTTCGTCTTACCTTGAGGTCTTGAATTCTCTTCTGATTTAGGTTTTCATTGTGTGGAAAGACAATGATAACTGTCATAAAGTCTACCATTTGATAAAAATAAATTGATGGGTAAGCTAACTGATTCCTTCAATATAACCTAGCTTTTACAAACCCAACACTTTTCTTAGCTCATACCAATCGATTATCATAATTACTTCCCTTAATCCATCTCGAACGAATGAAATTTGTTTATAGCTCCACAGTTAAGGTTGTATTTCTCGGGTTTTGCTCATTTCAGCTAGGATCCGATTATCGTGGTCTCACGGGGGTTACTACATCCTCAATGAGGTAATTGGAGGACCTTATTTCTTACTGCGGTCCCTAGCTTCCGTTCAGAGCCTTCACACAATTTCCATTGATACATATATTGGGTTGGCAACTAAGTCATTGCCGTTTTTGTTGACGGATTCACTCTATACTTTCTTTTGTTTTGTTAACGTGGCCAGAGCATCTAACCTATATTTTTTCTTACTGTATGGGCTTCTAGGTTAATTAGTAAAAAATTTTTTGTTTAGTTCTTTAGTTTTGTTTTATCCCAATTTAAAAATGAAAGAACAGGACGTGCACTTCCGACACATTTTATTGTATTACTTCCGAAAAGGCAAGAACGCATCGCAAGCACAAAAGAAGTTATGTGCCGTATATGGAGATGAAGCCTTAAAAGAAAGGCAG
>UZAE01013406.1:0-22796 GCA_900617975.1 Rodentolepis nana | reverse complement strand
CAAAATTCATAATGTAAAAGCAAATAGTATTTTCTTAATTACAAAACACGTTATGTTTCTGTATATCTGACCTGGTATAACATCTTTGAGTTGACATTTTGGGACAAATTTGACAATGCAAACCCGATTGGAATCAAAGAGTTGAAGTTCTTTGAATCGTGGTACCTCATTGATTGTTAACTTTAAGTAATCTATATGGAAAATGAAAAGTTTCAATTACAATTTTTACAGAAAACGATTACCAGGTTGCCTATTACAGGAATCCCCGATCAATTGGCCATCTAGATAACAATTGCCATCTCGTATGTCAATAGGAAAAGGGAGATCTTCCACCACGGCAAGGTGAGTCTGAAAATGAAATTCGATAAAGCCAGTATTGCATTTAAATTTCAACAAACACTAAATCTGCTAGCATCAAATAACAGAAGTTCCGATTTCCCAGTTGGTGTTGACACGATTCTCGAACAATTTGAATGAAGAAAATCCAAGCCCTCTATTCCAGTAGAAACAGTTAGCTGCATCAAGATAAATACGATTAGGATGGAAATCATTGGGCCGTTTGCATGAGTTAACATTTTCACAGTTTTATCTATTCAAGGACATTTAATTAATATATGTGCACTTAACTAAAGACTAACATGTTTTGTAACCGACATAAGCTTGTAATTGGGGCAAAAATACAAAGCTCACACAATTTGGGAATCAACAGCAGCCACAACCATCTATTAGTCAATGAAACTAATTTTCAATTGATAATTTCTTAAAAATTCAATTTCAATTACTTTGAAGTGTGAATAAAGCAATTATTCACACATAAATCTATACACTAGAGTGTAGACAAACGATCATCGCCATCCATAAGTACTCTAGACTATTTTTTTGTAAAGTTTTACCATCATGAGACCTAAAAGTAGCTTCGTTTCTAAGCAAAGGAATGAATTTCAAAAATGAAAATCTCCTCACTCAGGGTTTAATCAGTGGATTTGGTTTGGTGATATGGGTGAGGATAAATACATCGTATTTAAGGAAAACATTGATCATGTTATTCCATGCAGAAATTGGCATCAATGTTTATATGTGGCAGATAATTCGACCAAATGGGTGTCAAATTATTTTCACAGTAAAAAATACCATTTAGGGAAAATATTTTATTGATGTAGATTTTATTGTAGTCCAAAAAGGTTCCCAGAATTTATTCTCTTTATCGTCTATCTTTAAAATATCAAATTTCAATCCCGAATACTCTATATAACGTAGTCGCAACTACAAAAATCTTCATTTTGTTTACATTATCAGCAGTTTCATATATGTTAACAGATACATATATTATATTAAATTTAAAACTTTTCAACAGTTGAAAATTAGAAGACTGCATTAATAACAAAGTGGGTATATCATTCAGTTCATTTTGCAAATTTCGTAAGTTAAGGGTTTCTTTTTGATTTTTCTAATCTTCCAAATCTGAAAAGGCTACTTTAATTCTTGTAAGCAAATACATTCATGATTTAAATAAAGTCATCTTCGCTGTAAGGCTTATCTATTTATGCGCACGAGAAAGTGATAAATCAATCTTGGGCCGGATAGCTCACTTTCATATTGTGACTATCTTGTTTGAGTTTTGACAAAACAATAATCTTCAAAATGCCCAAACACGCCCTTTTCGGCCTATTGACTCATAGAGAAATAAGAATGAGGGAGAAAGCGTGAGCCATCTCGATATAAATAGCCTGCGGATGAACATCCAAGAATTAGATGGACAATTTGAATTTGCTCTAATGCAATTTAATATTGCCTAAATTTAATAATAATGAAAAATGATTTAAAAGGCTTATATTTGGAAATTGGGGCGTGCGATAGACTTACCTCCACGTGGTGCACCCTGGGCAACGTATACTCATACGGCAAAAAAAGTCTATTAACCGGCAGTTGACTTCTGACTTCAAACTATCATGGCCCCACTGTATGTCATATTCGACTACTTTCACAGTACTCACCTTATCTTTTTCCACCTTTGTGTCTGCCTCTTTTACATCTTTGAAACACTCTTCTGTTCCAATCCTCCCTCCTCTCGACTTTTTTCCCTTCGATGTTCCTTCCCCTCTGTGAGGCCTGAAGTCAACTTATGGGGCTAATGATAACTATCAAAACGCCTGAAATTTGAAATAAATAAATAAATTTCAAAATAATAATTGAAGATAGTCGTGATAATTTTTTCTCCACCAAAAATTACTTCTAAAACTGTTCTGCTGTGTGTGTTAAGAATATTTAATATACTTTGTGAGAGATTTTGTGTATAATCATGGTATAATCTCGTTTTTTAATTATTCGCTCTACTAAGCTAATTCGTCAAATTAATTTCAAGAATTATCATATTTATTGCCAAAAAATATCGTTTTTTTCATTTTAATGAAACAGAATACAACATCTCAACATATGAGATAGGCTTCCTTTTTCCCATTTCTTCAATGTTTAAACGATAAAAAAGGCCATGAACACGGGGCTTGATAGGCAGTCAGTTCCTTACAAGTGGTTGATTTTAAGTGCAAAAATGAATGGGATCACCTTAATTTACTTTTTTAATCAATCCATTAAGTGAAGGATATTGTGATAAAATTATCCGACTACGGAGAACTAGCATTACTGTTTGCTTGATTTACACTAACATGTTACTAATAACAAAGGAATTTCTCCATACATTTCAAGATATGCGTGGACTTTAAATGGGAGGAAGCAGCGTGCTAATTTTTGGCTTTTATGCAACCTGAAGTCTTAAGGCACGTCGAGTAATTGCTTTGGAAGTTATCCTAAAGCTTGACCATTTTACGTTATTTAATTCATTCACCGAATGGAGTAAGATTTGCAGGGATTTAATTGGGTATATTTTAGTCATTTACAACTTTGAAAAATAAATGTATTGGGTTAGGAAAAGTCTTGATCATTTTATGAGATATATATGTATATATTGTAAATATTCCGGATCAAATGCTACAATGGCTTAGGAGTCGTAAATTACCTGATCATTTTTCAGGTATCTGGAAGATAATACGCTTTTTTTATTATTAATGAATACGGTAGTCAGACCTCATATTTAAAATGCAATTCTATTGCGGACAAATCCTGCCAGTTGGAATAAATATTGAATTTTTTATTAACGATCATTCATTTCTTAATCAGAATTTGTAATTCAATGAGCAAGCAAATCAGGCAGCCTAAACAGTGTAGTCAGTTTGGCTTTTTTTTAGCTAAATAAAGCTGTTACTTTATTTTTAAATGAAACTTTAAATCCCTTTCAGTGTGAGTCAGACTGACCTCGATATTTGATTTCAAACTCAAGGATATACCACCCCATCAAGACTTAAACAACTTTAAAGCAGTGAAATCAACTTGTTGAAATAACTGGACTTGATCACTTAACATTGCCCCATACATTCTCCTCAATTTTCAATTAATTCTTCCTTTATCTCACCAGACTTGTCCTCTTAATTTGTCGATGCAGATGAAGTCACTAGTCTCTAATTAACTAACTTAATCAATGACTCCTTAATCGATCTGAATTTGAATAAACTCCAAATTGGAGACCAATTAGGAGGACTTCTCAAAGTATATATAAGTGGTCGTTCTCCCATCAACCGACGCATAACTGATTAAAGTACATCTCCATCCCAAACTACACTTACATCCCACTTCCTCTTGTTGTAATAACCACTGCCTCACACTCTCTGACCACGTTTATAAATTTCTGTCATTTTTGTGATAAATCAGCAAACTTGGCTTGAAACTGCGCCCTACTTCAATTTTGTCACAATGATTAGTCGTCACATTGGCTGCAATATTGTCGGCTTCATCACTGTTAGTCAAGTAAATGACGGTCATGTTTATTACTTTTAAGTGTCTATCGTCTTCTCAATGTGACTTGTCAAGCGAAAATGCAGTAGTATTCACTGTTTCTTTAACTCTTCACACTGATACAAATATTCTACCATTTAATGATATCAGTAAACTCAATGTATCTGTGTAATGTTCGTTACATTATTATTAAACTTAGAGATAAATTTCAAGGCACTTTAGGAAATAGTGATCTTCCTAACGCCTTCTTACAACGAATTTAAAAAGCGAATTCGTCACCTCCGTTTGACTGCAAAATGCTGCCAAAATTTTGTAAATAATGTGATGGGCTAATGCCGCCATTCCAAAAATTGTTCAGTCGCTGGTTCCACTGCAATCCCAATGTTTAGAGATGGGGTATGCGATAGACTTACCTCCACGTGGTGCACCCTGGGCAACGTATACTCATACGGCAAAAAATCTATTAACTGGCAGTTGACTTCTCACTTCAAGGTACCAACACCTCACTCTATGCCATTTTGACTATTTACACAGTACTCATCTTACCTTTTCTTTGTTTTTTCGTCTCTGTTACATGTGTGAATCATTATTCTGAACCCGCTCTCTACTTTTTATCACTTTGTTATTCCTCCTCTCTGTGAGGCCCGAAGTCAGCTGAATGGCTAATGATAATTATCAAAACGCCTGCCATTTGAAATAAATAAATAAATATTTAGAAACTACAAATTGAATAAGTTGGGACTAAACACTGACTATCCTGGATTACATTTTATTACTAACATTCGTGAAGTAATGACTTAATTTGATTTTCCTTTACTCGATGAGCTTCGCGCAACATGGCAATAATTTATTAGTGATCATTTCAGTAGATTGATGAAAATATTCAATTTATTTTCTCTACTTTCATTCAAACTATCCTCAAATTGTTGCCCGAACAGCCCTTTATTTTTATTTACTTATTTTATTATGTTAGGTAGAGCCTGAGATGTGACATGGGCAATTGAGGCAAAAGATTAAAATAATACAGAAGGATTCTTTTCAAAAATTAGCTGCATATTATACCAAAAAAATATGGTCACTACTAAGTTTGGGGTTTTAATTAAAATACAACTCTCTCAATGGCAAGGAGAGTAAGTATTTTGGCAACAGGTTTTCCTAATAAATCTCAAAGTAGTTAAATCAGAATTCGGTTACTTCTTCGGAAGTGTCCCGTTCAACTGTCACAGCAGTTACTTGACTGCACCTAAAGCCTTTTTATGGGCTGCAATTCCATCTCAAAGAAATTAATTAAAGAGACTTTGCAAAGCACTTAAACCTATTTTAATGCGATTGGCGTATGTGAATGATTGGAGAATTAAATTAAGTTTACCAGATTTGACTGCATTTCTCAAGACGAATTGTACCATCTAAACACGCTTTTGATCTATTGTAAAATGCATCTACTATGCCGTTATATGAAAGCTTTTCAATTCTTTAATTCATAAGTTCCAACTTGGTAACGTTGAAAAATAGATACCAATCTGAGCAAAAATAAAGAGAGCCTTAAAAGTTCAATGAATCATATATAGAATTCAATAGCTCGTAAAACTAAAACAATTGACAGAAAACATTTTTGCTTCTAACGACAGTTCTTCAAAGACCTCTTGTAGTAATATATAATCACAATTAAAAGACAACTAGTTAGACGATCTGCATTATTCATGTAAGCTATTTGTTTTATTATTTGTTTAATGATGATATTTTAGATGCTGTGTACAGTGAGTGAAAAATTCGGCGATTTAAAATGCTACTCGATCACCAATTATTTGATTGTATTCTTTGTATTAATGCTTCAGCAACAATAAGTAAACCTTCAAAAGTCTTAAAGTACATTTTAGGACTTTTGGTGGCATTTGAAAAGGACATTTTTCATGATATCCCAGAAATGAACGAATTGACTGCAGGCAATGATTTATTTGGGAACGAATGAAGACAAGTATTTTAACCAATTTAATTTAGTTGCCTCCACATTGCTTTTACTGATAAAACCACTTTGAACCAAATGAGCATCAGTGATTAAAAAGATGATATAAGTAATTAGATAAATTCAATTGTAAAAATTTATTTTTGCCTCTAATAACACGCATTCAATCAAAAAAAGGGTCGAAGATACGTTTTATAAGGATTATATTGGGTTTATGTAATAATAATTATAAATCTAAGACAATAAGTACAATGGATTTACTTAATTATCTAATCAGATTACATGAAAAATGATATGAAAAAAGGTTTTAGTTAATGAAAAGAAACAGGTAGAAGTATATTGAACTTAATGAAATTTTGCGTATATGCGATTTCCTAAATTATAGCCTTTGATGAATTCCGAATAGCATTAAGGAGGTATTCTGGTCTAAAGACATAAATTTTGGGTCATTTTTGAAGTGCTGTTAAAAAAACAAGCAATATTTTCAATATAAATTTTTTATACGTTATTTATTCACCTTGGAAGCATACAAAAAATAAAAATAACAAAAATTTAAAATTTCGTTAGTTATCAGCTGATGGAGTGGGGCATAATAAATATACGGTGCATGACCCTACCCACGATTTTTACTCTCCAAGTAATCTAAAATCAAAATAAAAAAGAATATCAATCTACAATAATATCGCTATGTTTGGAACTACGGAAAAGTTTAAGATATATTTTTTTACCACTTTTTTGAACATTATTCAATTTTTTAAAAATTGTAAAAATTAAAATTTGGGGATGGCCGTAGTTCTGGACATAACCAAGTCTTTAAAAAGACTCTTAAAATTTTAAGTAAATCGGTTTGGGAGAATCTGAGAAAACGTGGTTATCAGATTCAAAAAACAGTTTTGAGAAAAACGCGTTTAAAGTTTCAAGTAAAATATTTTGCAGTCTAAGTCATAAAATTATATATTTAACTAAAATTTATTCAATCTATCATTCCTGTTGAATACATCATACCTTCCTCGACTTCGAAAAAACTATTTTCGGCGTTTCTGATTTCTATTCGAGCAGTTCTGGCCTCCTTTGATGCGCTTTAGGCTCGTACCTCGGAGCGGTCAATCCGAGTGTTGTCTTGTCTGATAGCAAACGCATGCGCTTCTAAACCAATTTTCACTCCCATAATCGTTGTATAACTCCAAAACTAATTTGAATTTTAGAAACCCTCTTGTATACCTATTTGGGAATAGGTAAACTATAAAAATATGCTTACTAAACTTTAGAAAACTTTTTTTCTACACCAGAATACCTTTTTAAGGTTGAACGTGGATTGCACAATTCTTTGCAATTATATGGCAAGTAGAAACCTCTATGATTGTTTAAGTTGTTTGGATCTATATCTTTAATCATCATTTTGTGTATTACTTGTTCAATATTTAAATGTTGTCCATTTCTATTACTATAAATCTTAGTTGGTTCAAATAATTTTTATGCATTCACATTTTAACAAATTTTATAATTTTCCTCCCGTATTATATAGCCGATTTCGAATTAATATAATTCACTTCTCTAAAGCATGCATGCACTTTTATTTATTTGACTACAAAATAATGTTGAATTTTTTTCACGATTGATGTTTGTTTGTCATTGTAAAATCTTTTGTGATTTTAATTTTTCAAACATATGAAAAAATACTAATCCATTTATTGTACTCACCATTAATTTTCAGGCGTAATTTGAAGAATGTTCATGAAACAAGTAATATTTTTTTAACATTTTCACTATGTTAATTTTTTTGGCTGTTACGTTCATAAATATGGAGGATTACATTTTTTGATTATTTTTTTATTAACATCAATTATTTTAAATGCTCAAATCATTTTCTATTTCAACAGAGAACCAAGTTACTACTCATATATCAAACTATATTTTAACTTTATCGATATATGTATAATATTTATAATGTGATTAACTAGATCAATTGTAGCAGAGAAGCGAAACAATTTGAAACATCTTTGTGCAAACATGCCCACTGCGTACCACAATTGAGTAAAATTGCATCTTAGATGATGGTAACGAGAGGAAATATTTGTGCAGAGTTATGCACAATCAAGACGACTAAACAGTCCCACTTCAGTCAAATGGAAGTTCTGCAACTTCATCAGAAATGCCCAATTCAAATATCACTGAAAGTACGGAAATTTATATTAAGGCGTTCGGAGATTCATATACTGGTGCTAAAGCCTTATCACAGTGAGTCAAATATATGATCAATTTATGAATTTAAGTAAATTATCAGTAGAAGTGCTGCATTTTCAATAGTTGAATTGCTCACTCATAGATACCTGTACGCAGAATCTAAGATAGGGCAGAGATAATGTGACTAAAGTCCTTGTGTAGCACATATCTGCTTAAATTCAGTGTAGTTTATCACCTGTTTAGCAATATATTATTTGATCATTTGTTAACGGAATCATTAAATAATCGTAAAACGCTTTACTTTCTCAAATAAAATAGACTATCCCAGCAATTATCTTTCAATTATAGCAAAGTTTTATTTTCTCAGGAGCTTTAAACTGACTGTTAATGAAAATAAAAATAAATTTCATTTTCCCTCAAATTTGTCATTTAATGATTTATAGATTTTATCTATATAATTGATTTCTAACGTTCTTTGATCAACGCTCATTTGTCTTAATGAATAGATTTTCATCTATTTCTCAGAGTTGCTACGTTGGAATTTTATGAAACACCTTACCAATCACCGGTTTCCATCGCTTGTCTATAACGAGATATTGAATGCCTACTACATCGAGGGAACCGTTGGTCTTCGAAAATGGGCACAAATATGCGATATATTTCTTAAATCCCTTAGCATACATAGTGAAGGTGCATTACTGGAATGTTCTTCAAAGTGGCAGAATTTTGCGTTGACCTTACAATTTAAGATTTAAATAATTCGTGAATCTGTGGCTAGTTATGCTTTTGCCAAAGTGACCAATTTTGAAAATTTGACTTATTTATTTTCGCTATAGCTTTGAGCTGTTATCTATAAGAAATAAAAAACGGTAAAAAAATCAAGGATCTTTGAATTTTTCTTAGATTTGTTTCAAATGTATAATAAATAGTTATCCAAGAAATATTCTATTGTTCAGGAGACTTTGCTACATTAAGCAGAATGAAATGTTTAAGTTGAAATTCTTTTGTTATTTGTTGCAATCTCAGCAACGCAAATTTATCTGATGTTATAGCTCACAACTTACTTTATCAAATTACATCCCAGTATTAGTAATTAGCAAATAAAATTCGAGGCGTAATGAGTTTTTTTAAAAATAAATTTACCTTAGGTCTCATAAAGGTCTCACTTTTTTTTACTCGTTGTTACACTACAAAATGGTTCATTTTAGCATTTTAATGCGTTTAGCCAATGTCAAGGCTAGTAACTCACATTGTCGAATTAAATAAAATATTAATATTTGGCAAATAAGTTCGAAGGGCTAACTACGTTTCGGACTTATGAGACTAATTTGCCTTCATCATAATGCTCATTGATGAATTAAAGTTATTGAAACTGAATGATCAAGAAATCATCAATTGAAAATGAATTTCATTGACTAATCGAAATTTTGTATTAAAAGCAAGAATGATACTATGAAATTTAAGGGAATGAAAAGTATATCCTCTAACATTTTCATTCCGAATTAATGACTAAACGATTAATGCTCATTGGAGATTCGAAATTTAGATGTTAATTCAAAACGTCGAATTGAGTGGGACATTTTTTTCAATTAGTTGCCTTAATTTAAAATGATTTAAAGTTTTTAATAACTCTACCACTTCATTTAATTCGGTTTCCTTCAATTATGAGTGTTCTAATGAAATTCATATAGGTATGGTAACCAATTTGGTTAGATGGGATCCTGCTCACAGGTGAGAATTCAGAAACGTTGAGAATATTTATTGCTCTGAAAATTATTAGAGCAAATTTGTTTATTATCTTAGAACAAATATACGCAAAAATCATTAAATTAACTTTAAAATTAAATTTAAAAAATCATGAAATATTATTTAGTTTAAAATCACTTAGAACAAATCGGCAATCCACAGTAAATAAATCGAAGTAAAATGCATAAGCAATATTTTTGTGTCTTAAGTTTGAAGGATATGATACGTAGAAATATAAGAAATGTGTTAGTAAGAANGAACTCAAAGTTATTTTTTTTAAAGATTCAAAGCCGTTTTTATGATATCAGGCTCAGGTGGTTAAATATCATTAGTGCGTATCAATAAAATTGCTCAAACTAATAAAATTAATGGACACTCGTGCATTTAAATTATAAGACAATTCTTTCAATTGAAGTAAAAAACTGCCCAGGATGAGACATGATTTTCATTTATGGAAAAGTTTATTTTAACCAATTATTATGTTGCAAACAAATAGGTTTCTACGCGTCTAACTTGCCTCAACAGATTTGAATGCACAACTCAGAACAAACTTGTCAATACACAAGTATGAATTTTAAATCATCGCGTTTTATTACATCATTAATTGTAATATTTGAACAATCTTTGTGTTAAATAGAGGTCTATTACGTACGGTTCATAAAGGAAAACATTACTGGAATTTCGGTGGCAGGGATCTCTGACCAATGAACCCAGCATATAGTAAATGACATTATTTGCCATTGCGCTGTAATCGCCCCCACTCACTACTCTTATAGAAATGGAAATTAAACAATGGCGTATTACGTTACATTTCCTTAAATCATTTTTCATAACCAACCACTATTAGATGTTTTGATTATATATGTGACGTTTAACTTTATTCAATTAGATATTGACCGTTCTTGTCGATGACCTTTTCCCATCGTTCTGGCAGAGTAAAAATTCCCCGTTCGTAAAATGTCTGGTCTTTGCTATTAAAAAACTGAATTAGGTGTGATCCGAAATCATCCGCGATGTTAAAAATTTTACCATTTAAAGAGTTTTGCATGGAACGAAACAAATGGTAATCCGAAGGCGCAAGGTGAGGGCTATATGGTGGGTGTGTCAAAACATCCCAACCCAGTTCCAAAAATTTTTGCCGAGTAACCAAAGATGTGTGGGGCCTTGCGTTATCATGATGGAAAACAACACCCTTCCGCCGATTTGATAATGCCGACCGCTTATCTTCAATTGCATCCTTCTTTCAGTTTTTCGAGTTCTTTAACATACACATTTGAATTTATCGTTTGGTTCTGCGGCATGAGTTCAAAATACAAAATTCATTTGTGATCCCACCAGACTGACAGCATAATCTTTTTTTGGTGAATCTCTGCTTTTGATACTGTTTAGGGCTGGATGATCTTGCTTCACCCATGATCTCTTGCGAGTAACATTGTTATAAACTATTCACTTTTCGTCGCCAGTAACTAGGTTCTTCACAAATGGATCATTCTCATTGCGTTTCAGAAGCGGCAAATCACAGATGCTAATCCGTTGCGTCAAACGAATTTCCTTTAACTGCTGAGGGATCCATAAATCAAGTTTCTTGACATAACCAAGGGTTTTTCATTTTTTTCAATGCATGTATGCGACACATTAAGCTTCTCTGCAATATCTCGTGTTGTGCTGTGACGATTTGAATCGATAATGGCCTTGATATGGGTTTCTTCCACTTTGACTGGGCGGCCAGATCGTTGTGAATTTTTCAGTGAAAAATCACCGGAACGAAATCTTTCAAACCGATTTCGCCACTGCCTTTCTTCCTCACGGCTTCATCTCCATATACGGCACATAACTTCTTTTGTGCTTGCGATGCGTTCTTGCCTTTTCGGAAGTAATACAATAAAATGTGTCGGAAGTGCACGTCCTGTTCTTCCATTTTTAAATTGGGATAAAAACAAAACTAAAGAACTAAACAAAAAAAAATTTTACTAATTAACCTAGAAGCTTATACAGTAAGAAAAAATAATAGGTTAGATGCTCTGGCCACGTTAACAAAACAAAAGAAAGTATAGAGTGAATCTGTCAACAAAAACGGCAATGGCTTAGTTGCCAACCCAATACAAAATGATTAATTTTTTTGCTTTATCAAATTCAAAATATACCACAGTTTAATATATATATATATATTCATGGTTTACACAATCATTCTCGCTAAATATTATAAATGCAATCGATTATGATATTCTTCTTGAATTTTAATTGAGGCGCTTAAGCATGGTTCAAAACATATGCAATACGAGGACACAGATGTAATGAACTTTGAAGGCTTGTGGATTTATGGAATTATATCTCAGTCAATCATATTGGATACCTTTTACTAATTAAAGAAAGGATTAAACACGTAAAAAAATTACTAATTTTAAGCACGTGTTAAATTAATTCAGAAGGCTGGAGATTTTTTTGGATTTTTCACTCAATCTAACAAATTGGATATATTTTCGTAATTATTGAAAAAAGGAATAAATAAACAAAATTACTAAGTAAGCCAACATTAATTATAACTACATAGGAAATAATAAATTGAAATATATATATATAATTATACTAAAGAATTCGGGACATATGAAGTACTTTGCTTACAAATTCCCCTTCCAAACAATCAAAGAGACGACAAAGCATAATTGAGACACTTCTGTTTGAAAGTCTGGATTAACGGCCATAGTTACATTTTAAGTGCTTAAAGAGACATATTACAAAGTATAAATTTGCAAGGACTTCATTAATTAGGCCGAGATTCTACAAATGTTTAGGTAAAAGGTTCTTCAGTAAAGTATTCATGTCATTTAATATGGACAGTCTATTAAGTCAAGCGATATGAAGCCCACATTTAAAATATAAAGGAAGAATGTATATCTAATATCATTTAAATTTATTTAAAAAATGATATATTTATCTTTGATCTTCAACATTTGTTAGTGAAGATTAAAATGTGTGATTTGTATCCAATTTTGAAAATTTCATTGAAAAAGCCATTGAGTGAACCCAAAAGCAACTGAAATTAATTGAAATTTATCCTTAGTGAAAAGGAACATATATTGAGAATGGTTTGTCAAATGGCAAATGTGCACCCATTTAAAAATCGAAATACTGTCTCTCTCCCAGTAGACACTAATTGCCAAAAATGAAACGTGTACGAAGTGTGTGACTAAAAAAGAAAAAATGTGGTCGTTTCCATTTCTTCTCGGCTATACTCAAATGTGTAGACCAGCTGATCCTCTTCTACGTTTCCAGTAAAGTTTTCTTGTAAAGTAAAAGGTTGTGTTTAAATCAATTTGAGTTACTTGGTCAATAAGATAAAATAGCACTCACTACAAGGGTAGTGAGTTTTATCAGGAACAACAATTCCGCTATTCCAAAAACAAAGGCGTTTTTCGTTTTACCCCAACTCAACCTTAAGAAAAGGAAGAAAAAAGAATAATAAAAAAACATGAAAACTGACTCGGCATATCATAATTTGATTAATTTATTTGAATTTTTCATAAATGCGCCTTAAAGTGCTTTATATTTCAATACTTAAATTATCAAATCAAAATTTAAATTAAAGCACTATAAATTTGAATATATTTTTTGCAGCAATATTGTTAACAATCTCATTAATATCTTTCAAATATCTGACAATGAAAAGTAAATTTTACGTTAAGATCACATTTCAATGTAATTAAAGTATGTAAGAAATATTTGATATTTAAATAATAATTAATTCACTTCAGGATCGTTTTCCTTTCTTTTAAAGGCTATGTCAATGTTAGCTGAATTTTGTCCTTTCACAAACCTAGAAAACGGAAACGACAACTGTGGTACAAAGGCACCTACAATGTAAGCAGAAATCCGTGTCGCGCATTACCAAAGTTTAAAAACAAAATTTAAATGTTATATCCCTTAGTTATTAGCTTATTACATCTCCGTATATCTTACCCAGACCAACAGGTTTGAATTCACATTTCGGGACAAACTTGACAATACAAACGCGGTCTTGTGCAAAGAGACGAAGTTCCTTGAATCTTGTAACATCATTGATTGATATGTTTAAATAATCTGTTAGGAAGATGAAAATTTATAGTAATAAAGACTCGGGGGTTATCATTACCAGTATGTTCACTACACGGTTCACCAATTGATTTTCCATCTGCATAACAAATGCTATTTTTTATATAAATATAATGAATGTTTTTTGCCTCTACGACAAAAAGGTCCTGAAAATAAAAATTCACAAAATGCGCATCGCCTCATATCTCTAAATACTCTTTCTTTGTTCGCTGCTTCAAATAATATTGGTTCTGATTTCCCAAATGGTGTTGACAGGATTCTCGAACAATTTGATTTAGGCAAATCACAGCCCTCTATTGCAGGTGTAACAGTCAACTGCAGTAGAGCAAATATGAATAGAATTACAATCATTGGAATATACATTGCTTTCCACATTTATCTCAGTTTTATTCAGCTACTTTACCAATCAATTTGCACCTGTTCACTTTGATAAAATTTAAGCATTCATTAGAACCAACATAAGCTTATGATTGGTGCAGTGATACAAGGATCAAAAAAATTGCGATACAGCAACAGTCTCAGCCAACAGAAAGATCAAATTTTTTTGAAATTAATTTCTTGTCAACCTTACTAAAAAACAATTAGGCCGAAGCTAACACAGAAATGGGATATTTCAAAAGACATAGATATTTCTGCTGTTTAGAAGATATTTCGAAGAGTGTAGACATGCGCACATGAAGAAGGTAATATAAGGAATATTCTACTTTTGTTGATATTTATTTAGAAGATTAAATCATTTTTTTTGAAATTAAATTTATCTGTTCATTTTCTTTTAAATATTGACATTCACTATCATTCAAAGCGTTCAATTCTAGCATGATTCGTTTAATTAGTTACATTGCTCAAGAATTACTCATAGGAATATTATAGTAGGCAAAACCGTATTTAAAAATTCACAAAACAATTCAAATTAACTCAATTTACAAAGCAAGTTTATTTACTAAATTGCAAAAAAGCCCATTGTTTTCCGACTTTACTACATTAATGAAATATTAATTATAAGTCAAAATTACAAAATGAAATTTTTCGATTTCCATAAAAATTAAATTGTATGGAAGTGGATTGAAAACGACTTAATTTACATGATGCCCACAAATTTCTAAATAAATTGAGTTATTGAAAGACTGGCTCTGCTTCATTCCCAACCCCCTTGCTTGCGGTAGGTGCGAGAGGTCCAAGTGAAGTTGAATCTTTCTTCCTAGTTACAAATTTTTTATTAATTAGGACTCTAGAGGCTATGCTTGAATTGACGTTGTCCTACTTTATGCATTTTTTAAATTAAACCCAATAAAGTAAAGTTTAATCCGCAAACCATCACCAGTTTTCACAGATGTGATAAATTTCTAAAATAGCGTCTCAACGATTACCATCAACAGTTTTTCACAGGTGTATTTGAATAACTGTTAATGAAAAAAATGAAAAAAATATTTGTTTCGATTCATTATGATTCATAAAGATGGCTTATATTCTTTTGACTTTTCTCTAAGCAACACTTATTAATATTATTGCTCATTAAGCTAGCCATTTCCTCATGTCTATACTTCGTTATTCAAATATAAATAGTGCTTATCCTTGCATCAGTTTATTTAAAATATATTTAGCAAAAATTCAACTAGATAAATTGCAGTAAAAGAAGCAAAATACTTCAAACAATTTTTCCAAAAACAGGGGTGTGTGATAGACTTACCTCCACGTGGTGCTCCCTGGGCAAAATATACTCATACGGCAAAAAAGTCTATTATCCGGTAGTTGACTTCCAACTTTAAACTACCATGACCTCACTCCATGCCATATTCGACCTCTTCCACAGTACTCATCTAGCCTTTTCTCTGCCTTTGTGTCTGTCTGTCTTTCACATCTGTGAATCGCTCTTTTTTCCCCTGTCGCTTTTTTTTCACTTTAATGTTCCTCCCTTCTGCAAAGCCCGAAGTCAACAAAAGAGCTAATGCCTGCCATTTGAAATAAATAAATTAATTTTTGAAAAACATACGCAAAGTGGCAAAACTGCAATTAAATTGCTATCTATAACCGAATATTAAGAACAATTTTTTTATACTGGAGTCCATGTTTCAGTTAAATTACTTAATATATTTCTTATTTGAGTTCATATAAACATAAATCCTTTTCAATACAGATGAAAACGCAATCTAATCAAATACAAAATGCCTTAGAAGTGAAGAAAGCATTATAAATCGATGCCAAACCAAAAAAGCCTTCCTCTGCTCATGTGTTGGTTAGCAGAGACTGATGTAGTCTGATGCGCCCAACTGCTTGACTTCTTTAGGAATTCGAACACCCCTCCAGAACAAATGCGCTCACGGGCCCTCGAGACCATCAATGTCAACTATCCTGCAAATCAATGGCTCCAAGTCTTCATTCATGGGTCTTACATAGAAACCAAGCAAACTTTGGTGCAGGTGTCTATTCTGAACTCTTCTCTTTCTAGGCAGCAGCGGGACACAATAGATCCACTTTTGAAGGAGAAATAGAGGCCATTAGGATGTCACTTTGCCAATTATGTTGCCTGGATACGAAATTCACCAAAGCGGTGATACTTTCTGACTCACAGTCAGCAATTAACTCAATTGGAAGCACAGAGCCACCCAAAACAGCTGAGATAAAGGAATGTAGAAAACTCTATGAACTGCTGAGAGAGAAAAACAAACCAGTGGTCCTACAATGAATACCTTGTCACTGTGGCATTGAAGGCAATGCGCTTGCTGACGCACTTGCTAAATAGATGAAAACAATTTTGCAATGCATGTACCAACCAATGTCTTTCCACACAATGTAGGCCTTAATTAGGAGAGAATTCATGACTTCAAGGTGCAACGAACTTAAAACTCAAACAAAAGAGAAACAGAGGACAGTGGCACTCCCGGACATTGCCGACTGGCCAAGAATCGAAACCGTTGCTGAGTTTTGACTACGTATCGGACACGGTTGCCTCTCGAAAGACCTTCACATATTGGGTGTATACACTCAACCCACATGCAATGAGGCAGATCATATTGTGCTATAAGTAACGAAATGTGCTGAAAGTTAAGTTGTGAAATAGAAAGAGAATTGATTGCCCAACAAATTGTATCAACTATTCGCCATAGCATAGCTAAGTAACAAAATGTGTGGGCGGGAGTAAAGAGAAACTGACGGTAAATCGATGACTCACGGTAAAGATGTGAACGAAATGTGCTGAAAGTTAAGTTGTGAAATAGAAAGAGAATTGATTGCCCAAAACGAAATGTGCTGAAAGTTAAGTTGTGAAATAGAAAGAGAATTGATTGCCCAACAAATTTTATCAACTATTCGCCAAAGCATAGCTAAGTAACAAAATGTGTGGGCGGGAGTAAATAGAAACTGACGGTAAATCGATGACTCACGGTAAAGATGCGTTACGAAAATTATGGTTAAGTATGTACCTCAATTCGAGAGAATGTCAATCATTTTTATTAATATTTGCCTGAGCACGTTTTGAATTAAAATGCTTTATAAGTTTAGAGTATAAGACTTTTTATATTTATTCTTAAGTAATATAAATTTAATGAAACATATTGAGAGTTTCTTACGGCAATTAAATTATGTAAATTCTGTGAATTGTTGAAACAAATAGTTGTGAACAATTGCAAAGACGGAAAGTTCAATTCATTGAAAAATTCAATCTTTAGTGATTTGTCAAAACAAAAGTCAGGAACAGTTACAAATAGATCGGGAAAAATAAATTGCTTGAGAATATATATGTAATTGTGCAACCTTCACAATATAGTATTAACATATGGTGGTGAACATTGCATTAAATGCCATCAGTCAAATTTACATAAACAACTGATATTACGTATATGAAATTCCTCATTCAACGTTGGAAGCCTTTAAACTAGACTGGAAATTCAGTTTCAATGCTTCCATGGATTTACTAAACGTATGATATAAGATCTCTGGGACATATGCCGCGATTGCATTAAATGCCATCAGTCAAATTTACATAAACAACTGATATTACGTATATGAAATTTTTCATTCAACGTTGGAAGCCTTTAAACTTGACTGGAAATTCAGTTTCAATGCTTCCATGTATTTACTAAACGTATGATATAAGATCTCTGGGACATATGCCGCGATGAAATCCTTCATTCTATTTTTGGACTATCTTTGGCTTGTAGTTGTTACTTGTTCATAAACTGAAGGATTGCAAGATTTAAAACTAATACACGATTGATCTTATTCAGCAGCAAAATTTTCGGAAAATTAGAATATCATCGATTTCTTAGTGAAACCTGTTCAAATCAAATAAAGACTTATTGGTCCAACAATATTCTAAAGATTTAAATGCATTGGAAATTCATGTCATATACATAGCATTATAAGGTAATAAATTGACTAAAAGGAATTGGGTTGAACTATTGTAATTTATGTCCATGTTCTGTTCATTTTTCGCACAGATATCAATTTACAAGAGAGTCATGCATAATTTTTCAACTCAAAAATTACAAATAGCCATTGCTTTAAATAACATTAAGTGTTATTATATTCTATATCCACAAACGATTTGCATATCAAAGCGATCCGATTGTAAATCGAGGCTTTTATAATGTATTTGAATTTCAATTGAAGGTCCAAGGAGTGATTTTCTAACACAAAATACATTATTTATTAGTCGACAAATCTAAATGTGTTTCAAAATGCACGAAATTTGAAATTTTCTATTTACGCTCAACAGTGCTTGTTGTTGTTAGTTGTCAGTACTCTGAAAATTTTCAAATTTCATATTTTCAAAACCAGTTAAGATCATAAATTGGTCTTTGCATTTCAATCCCCTAATTCAAAATTCGTTAAAAGTTTTATTGGTTTTCAAGTAATTTGTAATATAATATAACATTGATTTTTACCTAGCATTGCAAATGAATGAAACAAAGAATACTGAAAAATAATGATTTTTCATTGCCGGAATAAACAATTTCCCGTATTTTTATTTCTTGCATCATATTATAAGTTATCGTAATTTTATGCTCTCCCTCTAAATGTGATATGGTGATATCTGGAGATTGAAATTAGTGATTAAATAAAAAAATCAATTTTCAGTTCTATTTGCTATTTACAGAATGGTGAAGTAAAAATTATCAACTTAAGGGAATTTTAAATAAACTCAGTGCTTAGGAAATATTCATTCATGGAGATATTGTGAAGATTTCATTATAAAATTTTGTCAATCGGCTTTAGGATACAAAAAATTAATTAAATGACTGAGGTTTCAGTCATAAAAAATCACAATAATGATCTTTTAAGCTTTGAAAGATTATAGCCGCATAGAATTAATCACATTCTAACCCATTTCAAAATGTAAACTTTGAATTCGTTAATGCAACGGCGATGTTTTTTGCATGAGCAAGATTTATAGACGATGTCAATGGTTAAAGAACCCAATGCTTTAGATATTTCCATTTTTCTGAAATGTATTAAATTTAAACGAAAAGAAAATATTTAATCTAAATTCAAATTTGCTGGTTGATTTGAATATTAATAATAATATTTTAGCAAACGTTTGCATTTGTTTATTTCAGATGATATACCTAAGCGGAAGACATGATTTTGTGAAAAACAAATCAAAACGTATGAGCGCAATTTTTTCAAATATTAACCAACCGGTTGTCCCAAAATAGTCATTAAATCCCACAAACAAATTTCTTACTATGGAATGAAAGTGTGCGCTGGTTTCGTTTCCATCTCGATGATATTCGCGTACATAATCCAGCCGATCCTTTTTCTCGTTTTTGAAGACTTTTTCTTAGGTATAAAAGTCTTGCCTTTTGATACTTAGCATTACACTAACAATATAAATCAATATTGCTTACTACAATAGTTTTGGGATTGACTCTCAGTCACAATTCCTCTAATCCATGAACAAAGATTTTCATTGTTTTTAAGCAACTGCAACTTAAATATAATGAAGTTTTAATGTTAGTAACACACAGATAAAATTTCGTCCTACAAGTGGTTATCAATCAAATACATTTCTTAAGATTTATACATATGAACATTAAAATATGCAACACTTGAATTGACACAGAACAAATCAAATTAATCTATTTAAATTCAGGCTACATGTTTACTTATTAAAAAGCTAAAAATATCTTCGATTATTGAATTTTATCTTAGAGGGAACGTTAATTTGAAATCTAATCGTGACTTAAAGTATTTCAATTAATGAAATAATTTGAATCAAAATGATAAAAAGCTCACTTAGTAATCCTGTTTCTTTCTACTAATGAATAAATGCATTTTAACATAACTAAGCCCACTCTTTAACCTAACGCAATGAAGCAATACTTGTGATTAAATATTTCTAATAAAAAAATGAAAAAAACGAAGTCAACATCACTGATAATTAAAAAATATCAGGCTTTATAAACATTGTCTTTATGTAAAGTTATATTACATTTCTACATTTCAAACCTGGTTTTGTCAATATAAATGAAGTGTATTCCGTTAGAGACGCAGTTTTTGTTATCTTTTAATGTCATTGATTGTTATTTTTAAGTAACTTTATGTAAAAAATGGAAGATTGTGAAGATTAACGGTGGCATAAAGTTATTGCCAGATTTATTTACTGCAAGATACACTGATAAATTTGTCTCTTCTGTAACAACTTTCTTTTTGAATGTCGCTAAGCAGAAATTCGTCATTCTCTACGTCAGCAAAAATTAATAAATGAAAACCTCTACAATGTTTACCGCATCAAATTGCAACGTACGTTGCTTTCATCCAGATCAATAAATATGGGAGGTTCTGGTTTCCCTAGTGATGTGAAGCATTTCGCTTCAACGGTCCCTCCCCTCCTAACTCACCTCCCAATCCTTCAACACATGGTGAGGGGTTACTTCAGATAAAATGTCTGCGTAAGAAACCATATTAGATCTTAAATGCGCTCAGATGCATATGAGGGTTTCCAAGCTAAACTAAAGTAAGAGAGCACACATTGTTTAGAGCATACTTGAAGGCATATTCAAATTGATATTAAACAGTAGATAAGTAGAAGTGTAACAAATGCTTAAACAGACTCACAAAAATTATCGTGTTATTTGCATTTAAAAAGCAAAAAGCTGTTTTTAGGGTCAAGTAAAATAAAAGTGCAAAGAAGTGGATTGTAAATGGCATAGAGGCGCAAAATACATAATAAGTATTCAATTAATTGAACGATACATGCAATTTCTTCACATAGGAATGTTACTTGCAGTTTAGTAAGCATCGTTTGTGAGTAAGGCTTTGGTGAATTGAGGTTGGTCTCTATCGTATAATTGGTCAATAATTTGATGAATGGAACTCTAGTAGTTAAATTCCAATGAAAAACTTTATTATAAATCCGGAGAATTGTTATAATGCCTCCATTATTCTTAGCATACTGTAGACTTCATTTAATGCGGTAATCAACTTTTTAAAAGTTATGGAATAATATTCAAGCAAAAAGACCACTATAAGCCAAAATAGTGCAGTTGCTTAATAATCCAATACTTCAGAAAATAGAGTAATATTCTAGCCTACCTAATATCATCACTGTAGGCTGTTTTGAATAACATTTTTGATAATTGATGGTCACGTTTGAAACGAAATTGATTTTTATTCAAAATAATATTCTTGCGTATGAGAATTATCCTCAACTAATGAGCAAATTGAGATGCAACAAAAAAATGTTTACCTAAAGTTAAATATTGACGTGTCTATAATATTCCAAATGATAAGAGCAAATTAAAGTCAAATAGACAAAGTAATTTATATTCAAAAGTTTATTAATTTTATTTTATAATAAATGCTCCATTATTTCAATAAATAAAATGGTATTAACGGAATGCTCGAAAAATAAATGTGCCAATATGGCAATAGAAGTGAGTGAAACTTTGTAAAGTGTAAAGAGAATGCGTGGAATTATTTGTGAATCGACAATATTTATTGTGAAAAATTGTTTAATGTATGTATAATTAGGTAATTGGCCGAAATAAAGATTCTGTGATTAAACGTATAGGCCATAGAGAGAACGGCCTACATGCTCTTTATTCTTGAGAGATCTTTACAGTTGATTAGTTAAAGAAATAATTAACTAAATTGTTGGCTCAGTTAGTCAGAACACTCGCCTGTGGGTAATGGGAAGATTATCCGAATAAGCATTACTTAAAGATCTGAGTTTGAAATTTTGATGAGTTACACAGAGTAGTAGATCAGTGGAGGCTTCCGTTTAATATCCAACAGTTAAAATACTGATATTCTAATTTCATTGTCTGAATGCTTCAATGGAATGAGAAATATACATGCGCTTAGGTGATTAATATGCTTTAGTTAATCAACAAAAAACAAAATGAAGTCAACTGAAGCAAAAGGAATTAGATACAGCCTCATGATATAGATCAGAATATTTAATTATTCTTGATGCCGATTAAAATCTGCTGATTTCGCTCCACACAGCGATTAGTGTTTTAACAAATAAATCTATCATAAGTTGGGCGGTTTACCAAAGGTCACCAATTCTGTGACCGAATTCCAGCATCCTAAGTCAATTCAAGGTAAGCAAATGAATAATGTAAAGATGATAACTCAATCGAATTACAGAAACCAAAATTTGGTAAGAGACAAGTTACGAATTGTGAAGATAAACGAAAGCTCTAAAGATTAAATGAACTAAACGATCAACCAACTTGGAGCCTGAAATAATGATCAATCGAAAAGAGAACTAATGATTTACGATTGAAAATGCATAAAGTGTGTGATGGATAGATATCCATCAGCCTTAACCACAGCCTCCACTTAAACTTATATTGATTGGTGAAGATGATCATGGGAAAAGGGTAGGGGGTAAGGGGAATATAAATAGATGCTGATATGAAGCTGATGATTGACAGTTACTTCAATATCCTCAAAAAATTAAATTTTCGTATTTTACGCATTTAATGTTAAAGGAATAGTTAAATTGAAGAAATATAGTTAA
>UZAE01013405.1:5443-22801 GCA_900617975.1 Rodentolepis nana | reverse complement strand
AGGATGAGCGAACCTATGAGTCATTGTGTGCATAGTAAAGTAAATATATGTGCAATGATGACGTATGCATGGAATCTTCCGTAGATTTATTTATTTATATCAAATGGCAGGCGTCTTGATGGTTATCATTAGCCCTTTAGTTGACTTCAGGCTTCACAGAGGGGAAAGAACATCAAATTGAAAAAGTCGATAGGGGGGGGGGAGAACAGAAGAGTGTTTCAAAGAAGTAAGAGACAGACACAAAGGTAGAACAAAGGTGAGGTGAGTACTGTGAAATATTCGAATATGGCATAGAGTGAGGTGATGGTAGTTTGAAGTCAGAGGTCAACTGCTGAATAATAGACTTTTTATCCGTATGAATATACGTTGCCCAGGGTGCATCACGTGGAGGTAAGTCTATCGCCATTTATTGAAAATATGGGGAATCAATGTCACCTTTGATATCCTTCAGTGATCTATTTTATCCAAACAATTTGCATGCTTTCCTTTTTTTCCAGGAGCCGAAAACGGAAAAGAAATTTCACGTGGAACTCCATTTCAGTCCCGGCGCTCATGCTCTCTGTCGTGATCTTCCTACTGGCTCTGGTTTCAGACCTGGTCGACGCGAGGTGAGCCTCTTTGCATTTCAGTACTGTTTATTATATCACTTTGTTGCTATAAATGCTGGCTTACATTTTTTGACCTCTGATTCACCTTAATTGGTGTTTTAAGCGTAAAAGCACTTGTAAGAAATAGGAAAAAGCATCTCTCTCTCTATCCCAGGCCTCTTTTCGGGGACAACAGTTATACTCTTATTGCCCTATGTCCAATTAATTGGGCTAATAAAGTTGATCGCGTACCATGGTTTTGGGGAAGTTAAGCAGACATGAAATTGCAAGATGGCCTTAGTGTTACTGAATTCACTTCAAACACCTAATAATGAAAGGGGTTCGCACAACGCCTTTCGCTAGATATTGAGGATATTTTAGGTTTTAAGAAGCTCATTGCCTAGGATCGATCAAGGTCATAGTTACCTGATTCGATCACAATATGGGGTAGGTTAGAATTTAATTGTTTTGAAACTCATTGGATCAAGTGCTTAAATTAGTTGCATATGATCAATTACACGAATGTTAAAATACGTATTATTAGAACAAGTTTTTAATTTCTTGGTAGTCATTTAGGCTAATTTAGATTTGATTAGAAGTGAAAGAAAGCCAATGTTCACATCCTTGGGCACTTCTCATAAGTACTTTTGAATTATTGCAATATTGATGCCTATACGTGATGGTAAGAAGCAAATCATTGGTAGATAATGAGCACGGTTTTAAGTGGTAGAAGATCGTTCACCTGACATTTATTATTTCCACCTCCATCAACTAGTAGTTCTCGGTGTCCGATGTCTTGCATAGATGTGTTGAGTATAATCAACTATGAGTGAATTCGTAATGAGTTAGAAGCATGGTAACTAATACTTTGACCGCGAATTTCGCTGTTTAATGTGCACACTGATGGTGTACCTAAAAAAATGAATCTTTATTTTATATTTTATAATTGTATATTTTAATGAAGTACATTTTTTTTCTATTTTGCAACCCTTCCCACCCACTCCTCATTTCCTCTTTCTGATCCGAATCGGAAATTGTGCATTTTAACCAACTAACTGCGAAATGCCAATTCGCCCCCCCCCCTCCCCAATGTTGCGCATGCTCTGCTTTGCTCGATTATACTAATTGTGCGCGCATTCCTGTTTGTCCCATCTGCCCTTTGCCTCATTGTCAACTTGTTTTTCTGTGTTTTCCCGGCACTCGCTTGCAATCAGCACGGTGCATCCTTTTCACAGATGAGTCTTTTGAGTAGTTCCACATCTCTAGCCGAGACTAGTTTCGATTCTGCCAGTGAGCACACTGGGGGCTGTTTTGATCTCTTCACTCCCCATACCCCTCCTCCACCCTCCCAACACACGACTATCACCCCCATAGCACCCTCTTCCAATCAAGGTCGTAAAAGAGTACCCAAATCGAGTGTCTCCTGCTGCCGTCCCCTCTGTATTGATCGGTCTCTGCCCTCCGATTTGCATGAGGTTGGTAGAACTTCAGAACGACCGAATACTGCTTCATCTACGACGACTGCAAAGGGGCCAAATCGATCTCACTATGAAAAACACAGGAAGAGTCAACGGGTCTCTCGACAGACCTCTACTGCCTACTGTCCACCAGAAATTGTCTCAGGTCTGTGTTATGCAGACGTTGTTAACCAGGATGCTGTTATTGGTCATCGGTCTAGAATGCAGGAACTGTGGTTCGAGAATATGAGAAGTGTTAACCGACAGAATCGCCTTGGTTTCAAGGTGGGTTCTGAAAGGTCAATGAGTTCTGGACCAATGGTTGAACACGCCCTAACCTTTTCCTCTTTTCTGCAAACTGATTCTAACCCAATCTGGCATGAGAAGACATTGACAACTCTTTGCCAACCACTTCAGAGATCACTTAGATCGGAAAATGGTAATGTCACCCTACCTCTGTCTCGACCAATTTCTGCCAATCTCTCCCAGACCCATGGAAGATTCACAATCACTTCGTCGTTAGATACTCCTACTGCTGTTTGGAAACCACCTACTTATGGAAATCCTCAAAGCCCCTCATGGTTCACAGATAGTATTGACATAGAGGATGACGATATACAAACAACAGGAGAACCGGAACAAGTTTCCACTTCCCACTCTACTCTGGATCTCCATCCATCAACTCCACCCTTTTCCTATCCCTCACCAAAACCTTTTTCCAAAGCGCTCAAACAGTTGTCTGTCAAATCGAGGCATCTCTCTGCCACCATACCCTTCTCGCCAGTAAAATGGCGTGGGCATCGTGGCTTGTCCCCACCCTCTCTGGCCATTCGTCGTAGAATGAGTTTGGGAGATCAACCACCAGAATTCCACTCGCTTCAGAACAAATTCCCAGGCATCCTGACAGCAGCAGGTGGGGAAGAGCCTGCTATTGGTGGCAGTAGTGGAAACTTGGGAGCTGAACGAGGGGACATTGGGGACGATGCTTCTGGCACAGTGACCCAGGTGTACACCTCTCTGGATTCAGTTAAGCCGGACAGAGCTCAAGAATTATTTAATCAGGGTGCCCCTGTGGCGCAGTGGTTAATGGAGTACTTTGATCAAATAGAAAAGGCGAAATGGAGCAAACCGGAGTCCCAAGCGGATGATACTGAGAGAAACAGCGGTGGTGCGAGAAAACCAGTTGGCTATAAACCCATCCTCTCAGCGGCTGACTACCTCAAAGCGGATGCTTGTGCTAGTTCAACAGTACAGTTTTACATTTCGCCTAAAGCTAATAGTCTAGCGCTCTAATCGATTCATCAGTCTGAATCACCTAATTTGCTTCAAACCTACGATCTCTTACTCATCAATTCTTACTTAGAGAGCTTTTTGAATGCAAAGCCTATTTAGATAACATAGTGCAATGTTTTTAACAACGAATCCAAAGTCCTATAATTTGCACGGCCGCTCATTTTTCTATGTTTTTCTTTGTTTTCACCTAATTTTCACGGCATTAACATCATTTCGCAACTCTGACACCTTTGCACTTGTGCACACAGAGCTTTGGACTTATGTCTTCATCTTCTTTTTTTGTTGTTGTCACCATCAATGAATTGTCTCTTTTTCCCCTCTAGGTCTCGAAACCTAATGACCAGGAATCTCGTCGTGATTCAGGTAAGTGTTGATTCCTGTGAGTATGCTGTCATTTTCACCCAAATGATGTTGTGTTAATGGCGATTTTCGAGTGTTTAAATTTAAAAAAATATTTATTTAGATCAAATGGCAGGCGTTTTGATGGTGGTTCATTAGCCCTTTAGTTGACTTCAGGCTTCACAGAGGGGAAGGAACATCAAATTGAAAAAGTCGATAGGGGGGAGGGGGAACAGAAGAGTGTTTCAAAGACGAAGGTAGAAAAAAGGTGAGGTGAGTACTTGGAAGTGGTGGAATATGACATACAGTGGGGTGATGGTAGTTTGAAGTCAGGTGTCAACCGCCGAATAATAAACTTTTGCCGTATGAGTATACGTTGTCCAGGATGCACTACGTAGAGATAAGTCTATCGCACACCCCTTATCCATAATATAAAGTTAGGTCGTTGTTAGTACTCGTGTAGGTAGCTTGTCACACACACACACACACACTTGCCCATGCCTAGAGAGGTGAATATCTTTGCCTTATCAAAATATTCTCCTCGTGTAACCATTAAAAAGGATATCCTGTTTGTGTCCAACCTCGTATAAAAATGGTTTTCCTCTCAGTCTCATCGTGGTTCCGAGTGCTAGATTCCAGTAATTTTAGGTCTGCCTATTAAATAGCGAAACCCGTCCGCATAAGTTGCATAAATTCTGATCAAGCTTTGATAAGAGATGCTTTTCTCTTTTTAAACAATTTCCCGAAAACTTATTTAACACTACTGTTTATGACTCAATTAGCACTAAATATCGATATGAAGGAAAAAAGCAATCATGTTGTCCCAGATAGTGTATACGGGAGTACAGGATTCAATTTAAACAAGCAGAATGTATTAACTTAATGGAGGTTGTTTTCTTTAATTTGTGTTTCTTGGCTATGATCTCAACTTTCTCTCTCGGCGAATTGTTTATTGAGGCACAATTTTGGCAGTTATGTGAATCGATTATGCTGGTTTATTCTTTTTCGAATTTGATTCGAGTTATTATTATTCTTCTGCAGTTGACGAGGACCAATTCACAAAAGAGAAGTCTGATGAACACCAACGATCCAGCAATGCAGAGGATACGCATACAGAAGCGTCGACCTCAATCGCTGCAACTCTCTCCGACTTGCAGCAATTTGAAGTCGCCACTCCAGAGTTGATCTTACCAGAACCAAGGGCGAGGAAATCGGCCCCCACTGCAATGTACTTGGACACCATTTCCAAGGGTGAAAATATTTCCAGACACTCTTCACACACTGATGTCATGGACGGAATGGAACCCAGAGAACTCAATGCTCTCACGTATCCCAACTACCATATGCATATTGACCTTAAAGGTAGATATCTCCCAACCGACGTTCATGCATTTGTATTTAATTTCAGCTTACCTTCTCCTGTTTTTGTGCTTCAGAACTGCATCAGTGTCCTCTTGGCAAAGAAACACGTGGTAAGTCGATTTCTGTGCAAGTTTGGCTTCTAATTGGAGCACAAACGAACATTTGGATGACATCTATTGTTTATTTTGGCAAGCGTTCCTGCTTATTCACATTATAAGTAGGCTGTTATGCACTTCAATCTTGGCAGAAGCTTTATGAAGAAATCATGAAGTGAACTTTTTCAGTTGTGTCACCCGTTACAATGCACGAGATAAGTGTGGCCATAATGTACAGGGTGTTAGGATTAAATTTTGCAGATCAATATCTGTATAATTTAGTAGCAGCTGCTCAATGCTCCCAGAGTATTTTGAGAACAACTCCGTATAAATTAGAGGATTGTAAAGGAGATTACGAGGCTGCTATGGCTAGGTGAAATCAACATAATAGACGATTTTAAACTTGTACTCAATGAGGACCTTCACTAATACAACCTCGCATAAGTGGTCACCTTTGAACTCGAAAGGCTCACGAGCATAGCCTGGCTATGGCGAAGAAACTTCTGAGCTCGGTGAAGTATCCTGTTGAACCACAAGCGATCTGGTTCTTTCCCCAATGGAGAAAAATTTTTTTGCCAGGGTTAAAGGTACAGCAGCGTGCCTAATAAGAGGTGGCGGTCTGGCTCCCATGCAGTCAAAATGATACTCCTACTAAATTTCCCTAACTGTCTCTGCTCCACTTTGAGTGGTGTGATGTGCTCCACTCCTCCGCATTTTTTTATCCGGGTGGGGGGGGGGGGGGGGGGGGGGGCATGAGCCTTAATTTTTGGATTCAGATACCTAAGTGGAAGTCATGGTCATTGTGTGATAGTCGCCATATAACTAATGAAGGTAACCAAGAAAATAGGCCCTATGCATTGCGTTGACAGTATTCGGCTTTTAGCCACACCCTCAGGGAAAGAAGCAAAAATCGTTCTCAGCAAATTTCCACGATTTCGACTTTTCTCACTTTCCCTGCCCACTGTTTTTGCTGCACCTATCATGCTTTTTTTTTAAAGGTAGTCTTCACGCTAACGGTAATTCTTCTTATGAATGCATTGAAATTCCCGTTAAATTGGTCATTTCAAGTGGTTGATGAAACTGAATATTTCGGATGTTATAGTTCTTTTCATAAGTAACTTATTTATTCAATGCCCGAATAAGTCGCTAATGTTGAATTTAATAAAACAAAGCTCTTTAAAATGTCCTTTGATTTTTAAATAGGGCTGTAAGGAAATCTTGCTGCCGCTTATGCCGGGTTGCAATTTTCTTCTTGTAATTTATTCCCCCCCCCCCCCCTCTAAAATGACCTTCCACCAAACCAATCACCCTTCAATTGTGGAAATTTTTCAGTGATATAAAACAGTCATGGACAATATTGTTCGAACGGAAGTGAATTCTGAACTCATCACGTTATCTACCTTTTACTTAATTGGTTTAATGCGTTGCATTACAACCTGATCTATTAATATTCAAACTACACGATCTGATTATTGTCCTCAGGCTTGATTTCCTCAGTTGCTTCCTTGTCGGGCTACTCCACAAAAGTACAGTATGATCGAGTGGTCGAATAATGTATCGATTCTGTCCTCCTTGAGAGATCATATTCATTACCCGTTTCATCTTATCATGATGACTGCCCTCACATAGGCGATTTATAATATATTGATTGACTTAGGTTACTGTTAATAGAGTAGATCTAACTAGAGCTCGGAAGGTGGTTATTGATTACACAGCTGTCGTGTCTTCCGTAAAATGCACAGCACATGCTATCACGATAATAGTTTTACCTTTTCTTTCTCAATTTTTTGAGTGCTTAACTCTTGTGATTTATGCTCTTCTCACGCAGAATTTAATGCCATTTAAATAAACTCTAAAGCTATACTGCTTTTCATGTGTTTAGTTGCCGAAAAGTCCATTTACGATACATCCATTGTTGACTGGAGTATGTGTTTAGTAAATTTCATTTAGTGGCAACTGTACAATGTGTCTTGTTACACATGTAAATGCTGTTGGGTTATGTACTGCTTTGTCCATTAACTAGTCAAGCATGTTGCATGGAACAAACCTCTCACTTAGTATGGATGATTGTTGAAATATATATAGCAATTTTAGTCTAAAGTTATTACGTGGTATTTATCTAATGTTTCCATTTGTGTCAAAGCCATTCAATGTAATATTTGTCTCTATATTATGCAGATAACGCATCTCCCTATTACAAGCGACGTCATAGAGGTCTAATTAGCACAGCAGTCATCCGCGGATCCAGAGATACTTATTCAAATAGTGTTCCTGATCTTATCCAATTGCTCAACTGTTCACTCAGCGATGGACCATCCCAAACAGAGAGTATGTGATCAATTACTTGTTTGCATATCAGTAGCATGTATTTTCCCAGTCGTAATAGACGTTCTTCTTTCAGCTCCTCAGAATCCTGCTGAAATGATGGTTCCGAGCGCTCCAAGTGTACCGGAGATCTATCCATTGGAGACGCTTCACAATGCCATGACACTTCATCAATTGGAAAGTTTCTTCACAGGCCTAACAACGCACAAATTCCGCTCGCCCTTTACTAAGGGAAACAATGGAATAGACAGTGATGGAGAGGATCGAGTTTCCCCAGCAGAACTTGCAGTAAAATTGAAAGCAGATTCGTCCTGTAATTTTTCATTGTCCCCATCATTCTCATCCAAGTTCCAAGCACATAACCTTGAGAGGCCGGTGCCGGAATCGACTAGGGAGGGAGGGGCCGAGCGTAAAGTAGACTATGTATTGTTAAACAGGGAGTAGACATTTTCACAAAGTTTAACGCGAAATCTGTAAGCCTGAGCTGCGACCAGAGACTACCTAGAGGTTATTTATAACATCTCTGATTCTTTCTACTTTTTATTGTAATCAAAATGTGCGGATTTTGGATAAAGTTGGAAATCGAAATAAATCTCCATTGCGGACTTTTGTTTTGCCGCTATTCATTGAAATTTGCGCAAAATGTGTCTCTCTGTCTTTTTTTCATAATTAATTCTGATAGTTTGGAAAATTTGTACTAGTTTTAACTGAATGAAAAGGCTTCTTGTTGTAAAACGGTCAACCAAATTGATATTTTTACGATTTGCCAAACGATAATCTCTAGTAGAAGAAGAAAAAACAGTAGTCGCCGTTAGTGTAGGATAACTTAGTTTGGTTTGAACTATCCACAATTGGCGCAATTCATCTAGGTTTACCCAAACGATTTAAGGGTTGGCATTTCGATGATAATTAGCTGAAAATTAAAAAACACTAGTCAACGACTACGCTTTTATGTGAACCAAGGGGAACATATAAAGCTAATATCAACTCAGTCTTCGTGATGAGTGTTTTCAAAGTAGGGAGTGTCCTCCTTATCAATCGGAAGAAATGGCCCAGTAATTTAGACACTGAACACGTCGGCGCCATAGATTCGGATAAATTATGAAGCACTTATAGTGAAATGAGCACTTCATAAAAGCCTCTGGAATCTGAGTTCAGTGTGCTGCCATTTCTAATAACTGGCTGGACTGCTTCTAATTCCTCAGTGGCAAAGCTCCGACTATTTACAAAGAATAAGTTAAAGCTCATTGTGGGTGGAAGACAAAGGAGATATTGGGGGGAAGTCGGTTTAAGTTAGGACCAAAGTCAATTCAGGTTTCTGTGTGAAAAAAGAACAATAACATCATGCCGTGAAAAGAACGAAGACTCCACTTCATTAAGCAATTTATTTCATACTGAGATTGAGAACACAGATTCACGGAATTTTTGATATGGAGTATGCAGTTTTACTATTTTAACACCTAAGTAATCTAAATTTAGAGAATGAGCAACAGTCATCAATCCGGTGGCGGATTGATCTTCAACATTTCGTATCAAAATATTGGTGATTTTTCCGCTGTTGTTAACAAATTTCAGATGGGAATAGCTCATTAAATTGCTTTCAAAACCTTATCTGAACCACAAGAAAACGAATAGAGAAGTTAGCTGGATACTTTATTTAACTTGATCTATTCGATTTCGTATTCCTGAGATCAAAGAATAAAGCTGAAAATTAGTAGACAAATTACAAAGCTGCAAATTCGATGGACAAAGTATGTCCGAAAGCGAACTCATGAGAAGGAAATGGCTTAGCACGAGTCTCCAAATAGGAAAAATGAGCTTAGCTTTCTCTATGTAATTTGGTGTTAATAGCAGAGAATGCGTATCTAATTTTATTATTTGATATAAAGGAGATGTTAGCAAATAGGTTTTTCATTATTGAAAAGTAAAAAATGCTATATCCATATATAGCCTTAAAAAAATAAAGACTCAATACTTTCATATAGCTTTCAAGATATTAAAATTTTATTCATATTATTAAAGTTAAAGCAATTACAAGAGTCAAAAATAAAATTTATTGACAAACTTAAAAATACTTATATTATTTTTAAATAAGCCGTCCAGTGGAGGAGTGTTCAATAGAGCTGTGGGGGTCGGTGTTCACGTGATTTCGTTTTGCGCAGGCAAAAATACTCGTAATGGAAACAACCAATAATGGGTAAGAAAGCGTTTGTAATTTATATTTTCCAGAAATGCCGTATTTTCTTTCGATTTTGAGATCCAAAACCAGTCACAACAGTGGCAAGCTCTCGATGAACAAACATCTGAGTCTGTAGAAGAAGTTCAACATTCATCCGGCAAATATTTCTCCTGCTACCCAACAGTTGGAGACGAATTTTTCAACCCCACAGATCCCGCAGCTATTAAACATGAATGGTTGCAAAACAGACACAATGCGAAGGGCTCTGTACGGAATAGTGGAAAGCAATTCCTATTGCATTCTTTGGAACACAATAATAATCGAAATTTACACTAATTATGCCTTGCTTTTCCTTACTCAAAGCTTAACCCAAAAGAATAAAGTAGATAGCATGCTTTATGTACTAGTATTTATTAATCAGCCAAGACGCGAGCGTCATTCAAAAGTCAAACTCATGATAAGATTGTGTCGGTGGTTGGAAAGCAAATTCGTTTGGATCTGCCAGGGGGATTTGACTTTGTACTGAATCTCCTTGAGCTGCTTCACCAGGTTTTTCGTCTTCCTCCTATCAACGAAAATTGGAGCAGTTATATCCAACTCAATTTAAGTATATGCAGAAGGCAGGAATGAAGTGCACTTACACAGCCACTGAAGTACTTGGATATAAATTCGTAGGCAGATTTATAAATCTCGTTGTTTTCATGTTCTTGTAAGTTCTCTATATTACTTAGAGCTTCTGATTCCTCGAGAGCCACGCAGCAATTTTCCAACTGGTCATTCTCTTCAGCAGTCTAGAAACCATATATAGACGATTGTGAGGAGGAAAAGTAAAAAAAATATAGATAACTAAGAGTCTTACTTCGAAAAGCTTCTTGATGACTTCAAGAACTAGGCTCACGAGTTTGGCGTCAGAGACCTTGAGTAAATCACTTAGTGCATTGAAAATTCCAAGATTAAGTAAAATAGCCTGCTGCTCGGGACTTCCACCAATAGCGATGTTACTGATAGCCCAACAAGCTTCCCTTTGTACTCTGAAATCTCCCTAGGGGAAATTAACAATAAGTCATTATAATAGGGAATTATGATAACTACCTCTCGGATCCACTTCAAAAGCATGGGCACAATTCCCGCTTCAATAACCATTTGAATTTGATGTTTCGTACCGGCAGTAACATTACTTAACAACCAGCAAGATTCCTTAACAATTGTTGATTTTCCATTGACAAGAACTTGGGCAACGTGCTCGAGTAAGCCACAATCCAAAACACGCTGCGTTTGCTCATCTGTTCCGAGAATAAGGTTACCCAATGACCTCAGGGCAGGTGAAACAAGTCTAGGCTAAACAGAAAATATGATCTGACACAAGTCCTAAATTACATAACAAGAAACGTAACGGGTCAAACTCAGTAACTTACGATATCAGTCCCTAGACATCTAATTAGACGTGGAACACAACCGCTTCCGAGAATATCATCAATGTACATATCTCCGCAGTCAGTTATGTAGGAAATAGCCCATGCAGTATCTATAATGATATCCTCACTTCCAACAAAATCAAAAAGTTGCACGAAGACCGGTATAAGTTCAAGAACCGTGCTCCTCGGCGGACATGGATTATTGTTGCGACATAGATTGGACAATACCCAAGCAATATTTGAGACTACACTAGGATTATCCCAAGAGCGTTGTAGAAGTCTGGAAAGTGGTAAGAAACGACGATATTAATAAGACACTAGATAATTATTTTCACTTTAACGAAATAATTCATACCGCAGAGAGGGTGCAACAATGCCGAGTTTGATGAGCATATCACGATAACTAGGACCTTCTCCAGCAATATTACCAAGAGCCCAAATACTCTGCTCAGCGATGCGAATATCTGAATGATCCAGTAACCCAATTAATTTTGGCACGGAGTTGCATTCTACAACAGCTTTAGTGTGCTTGGATTCTCCAGATGCAATGTTTGTGAGTGCCCAAGCAGCTTCAAACACAATGTTAATACTAAAAATGTAGTAAATCACTATCAATGACATACTTATCCATATCCAGCAATTTGGTAAGAGCCGTGTGGGCATTTAAGTCCACAAGCTCATCAATGGGTGGGTTCTTCATTTTTGAGAGGATTTTACGGCAATTCACAGCTGCTTCACTGACTACCTTTATATCCAACGAAGCAAGATCAGCAACAACTTGTTTATAGTCGAGAGGCAGCTGGATGCTCTTATGAATGCAAAAGTAACTTCATTATTGCGATCTTACTGTTTGTTCGCGTAATGGAGAAGTTTCTTCTACATCAACCAGAACATTGCGGCGTTTAAGAAGCTGCTGCTCTTTTCTAACTTTTCTTAGTTCAACTGACTGATCATTTCTCCTGCGACGCAATTCCTCATCTTTTCCAGAATACTTGTATAACCTCGAACGATTCATTTTGAGCCCGGTTAGTTGTAATGTGCGCAACCTGCAAAATTTAAATCGTCGCACACATTATAAGCAGAAAGTATTTAATTCCTTAAAATGTCTAATCCTTTAAAAATCTTAATTCTTCTTCTAAATTTATTTAAAGGTGATACTCTCAACCTTATAAATGTTATTTACTCTCACTTATTATCAATCTATATTTGGTTTCAGTTTCTTTTTCGATTCTAGAGTGTTCATTGTCATTCTCAACGTCTCCACTATATCACTCCATTAATCGATATCTTTCGTTAAACTCACAATCTCTTAATAAGATCCTAAACACTGAAATTTGGTTTGGTCCAAGTATGATTATTTAGTTGATCTTCACTTACTACGTTAAAATGTGGCCAATATGTATTTATATTTAGCACGGAGCTTTACATCATTTATAATGAATTTCGTAATTACTAAAAATTTAATGTGTTCTTATCTACTAACCTTTTTAGTTGTTAAACTCAAAATTAAACTTTGAAAGTTTATTCAATTCCTTCCTCAAATCATTTAGCAGAGGTCAAGTCGATAGGATTATGCTCCTGACTCAAATTTTACCTAACGCAGGAAAATACATATGTCTAAATACCATATTGGCTCATCGGAGATCAATTTGAAAGCGATTTGGCTACTTTAGAATCTCAAGATCAGCTCCGAAAATAGATTTGTAATATACACGAGTCGTAACATGTCTGCGTCGCATAGATTTATATATTGCCCAATTTTTAATAGAGTATTTCTATCACGCATTTATTTTGACCAGAAATTAAAAGAGTGCCACAAAAAATGCATGCAAAAACTTAAAATACAACGTACGTTTTTATGGATCTTTTGCTAATTTTGGGATTTCATCGATGGGTTGGTTTCAGATTATAAATGTGGATAGTGTTTACCACCACCACTCAGAACTCTATTTAAGTTAATTTACCAGAAAAAATGCTTCTATTTGTGATATCTTTTGTAAATCTGTGTGATACTTTGGCTTTAGTAGCTAACAATGGGGTAATGAGTCACAAACTTATGCTTTCTAGTGGAATCAGTTTGAACTCTATCATTGTGTCAGCATCATTTATTTTTGTGAGGAGTCTATAGCTTGGTAATTACCTATGAAAAACAGAGTAAACTAGATAAGGTATTGTCTTTCTTTGTTTTAGGCCATAACTAAGTTACTTTAACAAAGTGTTAGTCGATGACGTTTCCATGAGATGATTAACATCAATGCATTGATCTACCTAAAAATGTGAATGAATAGATGGGACGCCAATGGATACTGTTGTCGAGTTCTAATAGTTTATGATCACCAAGCGTTGACCGACATCCGCGTTCAATAGCCTAAGAAAACAGTTATGAGATTGCGGTCTCGTGGATGGAAACGTGGAATTCATCCTAAGTAGGAGAGGAGATTGGAGGGGGGGGGGGTGAAGGGAGGGAATAAAGCTCAAGGGCAACTCAACAAATAATTAATGGTATTTAAAAGTCAGGGGTAATTCTCAAAGTTATTACACTATAGTTGAAACCCCCTCTCCCTTCTATCCTTATTTCCTTGAGTTGCATCACCTGATTTATATCGCTCTACTATCTATTTGGTAAATTACGGCAATATGGTGCTCGATTAGATTGTAACCAGGCAGTTAAGCTTTCCTTAATCGAAAAACAATTCTGAGGTCACATATAAGGAGTGTTAGCTGGAGTGAAATCTTGCAATCATGACGGAAGACATTCGCCCATATCCCCGATGAAAGCTGATTAACAAAATGGAGCTCAAGAAATCTAGGAAGTATAAATAGTCAGTCTACTTGAATGATTTCAATTAATTTACGCATATGAGTAATGAAATACTCTGGTTAAATCAATGAGAATTATCTATTAGCTCGGCTGTTTATGCTTACTTCTGGTAGAGCTTTCTGGTGGACAAATATCATGTCGTATTTTCATCGTAAACAGGACCAATCATTTCAAAACTATGTGATTATTATTTGTTCCATATTTTTAGCTTTTAAATATTTAGTTTGCTCAAACGAATTGTCGAAATGGTGTTCTGGGATTTTCATTTTTAAACTAAACTCACTTCAACTTAATCAAAATTGAATAAACTGAATATACTTTATTTGATATAACGTTTTAAGTTATGAAAAAGCGTAGTCAAAAGGCAGTGACATTTGACAAGATTAATTATATTTTTTGTTTATAAAATGGAGCGTTTGTTTGAATCGCATTTGCTATAAACGTTGCCAAATCCACTTTTAATAGATACAGAAATGAGACTGGCAATGTATACATTAATCAAGACTAGTATATCATCAGTAGAGTTCAGAATTAAGAAATCTATATGATTAGATGGAGTCTACGTATCTTGATTCGAAGGCCCGCTCAGTCCCATCATGTATTGAGCGTCAACTGATTCATACATTTGGCTGAGCTGTCAACCACACGCCACTGAACAAAGAAAGCAAAATTGGTTAACATCATCTCATTCTTTTAATCTGGATTGTCCTCTCTCTCTCTCTTCCTATTTCTTCCACCTTCTACTTCTCATTCATTCCCAATTTGGTGTTCACAATCAGGAAAAGCTGTTGACACCAGCTAGACTTAGGAAGATAGCGAATCTTTTGGAGGAGGGGGGGGGGGGGGGGGGGAGAGAACGAAGACCAATTTGGTGGAGCTCTTAATGTTATTTGATTTGGGATTGGAGTTACTTTAGTTGCGTGAGAAATTCGATCATGTGCCCTACAACTACCCCTTTAATGTTGGTCCAACTGTAAGCACCATATTGGATATCAGGAAAAGTAGATTATCCTCGCAATTTCATCTGCAATTCCCCCATCCGGGCCTTATCAGTTTGGCTTAGTGACACAAACAGCCAAACCGAACAAACAAATTAGCTTAAAAAGGGGTATTTTGGCAAGGTTCAAATATTCCCAAATTCTATCTACTGTCTAATGAGCTCACGGTCCACAAGAAGGTTTTTAAAGATGCTTTTTTCCTTTTTTCTTTCTTTTCAACAAGACACGGCGACATATAAAGGCTTCATTCGGGTTGAAATTAAATTTCGTTGTATTTGCTTTGAAACCAGCGTTATTTCGCCCTACGCTGATGCCCGAATATTCACGGCAAAAATTGATTGGAAATTAGCGTTATAAATAGTAACATAAATGAAAGTAGAGGAAAAACGATACCACTTTCTCGTTATTTTTCTACCACCAAACGTACATACTAGTGTCAAAACAAGGGATCCAGCTAGCGTGTAAGAAGATCATAGTTCAAAAAGAGAGAACTCTATAACCCATTTATAACAATTAGATACTGCTCGTCAACTGACAGGGAAAGCACTTGAGAAAGCATGAACACATTTCTGATGTTTTCCCCTCGAAAGCCTCTCAACTCTGCTGCCTAAATGACCTGATTTATTTTAATGTCCCGGTGCGAAGTGCCTATTCCAATATTCGTACCTATATATGTAGTCCACCACTTTCACAGTACTCACCTTACCTTGCCTTTTTCCCTATCTTTGTGTCTGTCTGTCTCTTTAACATCTATGAATCGCTCTTCTGTCCCCCACCCCTCGATTTTCTACTAATTTGATGAACCTTCCCTCTGTGAAGCCAGAAGTCGAACAAATGGATAATGATAGCTATCAAAACGCCTGTCATTTGAAATAAATAAATACCTATATATGACTTCTGGGGGTGTGCGATAGACTTACCTCCACGTGGTGTACCATTGGCAACGTATACTTATGCGGCAAAAAATTTAATAAACCGGCAGTTGACTTCTGACTTCAAACTGCCATCACCCCACTGTATGTCATATTCGTCTATTTCCCAGTACTCACCTTTTTTAATACCTTTGTGTCTGTCTCTTTTACATTCCTAAAACACTCTTCTGTCCCCCCCCCCCCCTATCGACATTTTCAATTTGATGTTCCTTCCCCTCTGTGAAGCCTGAAGTCAACTAAAGGGCTAATGATAACTGTCAGAACGCCTGACATTTGATATATATATGACTGCTGTGGATGATTATGGGTATGCCTGACTTTCAAGCAAGTGGAGTTAAACAATGAAAAATCTTTAATAGAGAGTGGATGAAAAATCAAATCGAATCAAGATTTTCTTTGTCTTTTATCCCTCCCCCCATTTTTTGGTGTCCAGACTCTCTTATCGCCATCAAAAGGTCAAATAGGCCTGCAACTCAGTTAAAAAAATAAGCGCACAAAAATTAATTTAATTACGTAAGCATCAAATTAGACTGCAACAGTTACTGCCATAAAGCATAGCTTAAAATATCACGGGCCGATGAAATTCATGTCCACACAGGCAATTCACGACGACATTTCCCTCTAAATACCACCCTGGCGGACCTAGCATACGTAAATAAGTCTCCCTAAACGTCTCCCGTTGGAAATTAAATCAAAAGAAAGTACACTACTTAGCTTGATTTCTCTCCAACCGTAAAAACAGCAAACGTTCTTTATTTCTCCACCGGCAAAATCCACTTTGGTAGGTCAGGAGGCGTCATTATTTTGGCAGATTAATCATACACAACAACTAGCGTTTAGTTGCGCTCTCATGACATTTTTAAAGAGTGGGGTGGGGGGGGGGGGGGGGGGGGGGTAAAACTGCCAGAAATGCCGTGAATTTGGTAGATTACTATAATCTGCTACTACTGTAACTGCTTCTGGTGGGTTGGTATGGTACGAACCGAATACGCCCATCAGGCCACCATCGAAAATGCAGTTTCTACAGCCATTTGTACTGGCTAAGGTAAAATGTTGGGGGAGGGGGTGGAGGGGGGTGGAGGGAGTGAATGGGGGTGGGATGGGAAGTAATGAATCACGCTTAGATGACCTCTTAGATGTTCTCTCTCCCCATCTTTCTAATTTTATTTTGATTTTGGAAAGTAAGGAGGGAGGCATTAAAACTACAAAACAACAGATCTTACGAAATTTGAGTATGGAACAGACTGCAAACTTATCGATGAAAAGTATACATAAAGAGCGGCATATTCACATCTTGTGGAACATTCATAGGGTTTCACCAAAAATTCATTTTACCAAAAATTTCAATTACTTTAATTTGTGACCTCCTAAAAGAGTAAAAATGAGTATCAAGTATAAGTACGGGTAGATGTAATTACAACCCACAAGGATCGTTTGAATTTCGAATTTTCAAGTACGAGGCAAAATATCTACCACTAATAGGTTAGGAAGCCACGTATTCTGACACAAAGATAATAATTGGCGAGAATGAAATTGCGAGTTTAGATCGATGTAA
>UZAE01013404.1:0-18238 GCA_900617975.1 Rodentolepis nana | reverse complement strand
CCTCCCCCACCCCCACCCCCACCACTCTTCCATCCCCATGCCTTGTCAAGCCGAATCGCACGCAACTCTCTTCTTCCTTCTTCAGTGCTAGAAGCCGACTTGTTTCTCTGTTCGGCGTGACGCGCAATTAAATAAGTTATGGGAAGGTTGCCGTTTTCACAAAATTATTATTGAGATTTGCTCTTTAGAGAGAATTATACAAACTTTATTGTGTTGGATAAAATGCGGGAAATAGTGCAATAAATGCTCTGTTTGGAGTCGGACGTGGTTGTTATCTCTCTCTCTCTCGGAGCGTTATAAGTTAAACAATCACGTTTTCTTGTTCTCTCAGACTTTCGTTTAGATAATACTTCCAAAAGGTTTTGTTCTATTGCTAATATTTATTTATTTCAAATGTCAGGCGTTTTGATAGTTATCATTAACCCTTTAGCTGACTTCGGGCTTCACAGAAAGTAGGAGGAACATTAAAGGGACAAAAAGTCGAGAGGGGGGACAGAAGAGTGTTTCAAAGATGTAAAATAGACAGACACTAATGCAGAGAAGATGTAAGATGAGTACTGTGGAAGTAGTCGAATATGAAATACAGTGGGGTGATGGTAGTTTGAAGTGAGAAGTCAAATGCCGGTTAATAGACTTTTTGTCGTATGAGTAATTGTTGCCCAGGGCGCACCACGTGGAGGTAAGTCTATCGCACACCTCACAATTGCAAATATAAGGACGGCAAGTGGTACTAGCAAAATGGTATTGCTGTAAATTTCAAAATTAAATTCTATTAGTTGATTTGCAATTGAAATCCACCCTATTTCAGTATATTTCGACTTCAATAAGAGGAGAATACGCACTGATGGACATTCGAAAAGTAGGGCGCTCGATCGTAATAAAAATGCTGATTTTCTTTAGAAAAAATGTCATCCAACAGGCTTATTCGTTTAACTGAAGGGACAAAAAAGGTACATGTAATCAAAATTCCGAAATAAAATATTTAATTGCGTGTTTTTCGTGTCATCTTAAATGGTTAAATAAAATTTATGTTAGAGTGGATTTTTTCATCCCAATTTTGCAACTTTTATTTAAACAATTTAGAATTTTTGCAACTTCATTTGATTCTATTTATAGCAAAGCACAGATGGAACTATTTCTTAAAGCAATATTTAAGCTTTTTTCAAATTATAATTAAGAGACAAAATTTGTAATGAAATTATTCTTCTAATCAACCAATGTGGATAGTCCAAAATGCTTAAAATTTTGACAATGATCTGAAGCATATTAACTCAATTAAATATTGAATAAATGTTGTAAACAAAATAAATAGCCTTTATTGTCCCTGTATATTTATGACTAACACTCACGCATTTAAGCAAGCAAGGAATTAACTTTCAATTCTATTATTTTTCAAACTCAATTAAGGAAAGCTTTTAATATTCATTTAAGTAAATTGAAGACGACACGAAAGGTTGACATCTTTTTTTTGTCTAATGATACCCTGCGTAATAGAATTCGCATGGCATAGTGTGACAGTAATACATATTCATTCATACAAGCTTCTTACAGAAGGATTTGAACGGCCTTTTATGGCCTCTATACTTTTTCATGGAATGGTTAACAACCATTTTGGAACTAATAAAAATGTTTACTTTAAAAGGAATTATACATAAATTTAATATAGCACTATTTTATATTATTCTTTTCAGATATCATTTACCCTATTTCAAGTAATGACAATACAGGTTTGACCAAATTAGAGCTTTACATCACTCCATGCTATTTATTTTAGCACTATTATTTTAATATTAAATGTCAACAAAAATAATCAATGTAAGTAATGTTTTTTTCCGGCAACTTCGGCTCCTTGAAAGCCATTTATTTCCCTTAGCACTTTTTTAGAGGAAAGGAAAAATACAATCACAAAAGCAAGCAAAGCCAAAAAAAAAAACAAAATTGCCGCAGAGTTTTGATGCAAACTTTTTGTTCTTATCTTTTTAAAAACAAAGTCTGTAATAACAGAGCAATTAAGGGACACTGACTCCCCCCCCCTCTCCCCCTCTCCCCCTCTTTAACAAAACGTACCCTTAATAGACAAGCTTTCAAGAAAATAGCTCTTTTGCATTAATGAGGTCGTAAAAATAACCGAAGAGGTAGAAGAAGGTGGGAATTCAAATGTGAATGACTGGATTGCATCTTTATTTGCGCATAAAGTTGGCTCACTGCGTAGATTTGGAAGTTTATTCAACTTTTATCGATTCAATGAGTGATCTCCTGTCATTCGACTTTGGGAAGAAAATAAAAGCCGCTGCTTTCCTCCCTTCTACTTCAGCTCATATGCGTAGATCTGTTACAAAGCAAGAAGCATTTCTTCACTTGATGGGCAAAACTAATTTTTGACTTGTCCGAGCGAATTCACCCTTATCTCGCCCAATTATACTCTTACAAAGAAGCCAATTGAGTTCATCCATATCCATTCCAATTCAATCAGCAAAATAATGATGTTATATTTTTACCAATCAGTAAATCTGAAATTCGTAATGAAGTCTTTTTTAATTTAAATGATACTAAGCTTTAGATTTCATTTTTCTCTCAAGTAACTACTTATTAATCGTAATAGAAGTTCGTATTTTTGTGTATATTCATAAAAATTTTACTCAATAATAGTAATTTAGTTGTTCAATTTTACCGTCAAAATAATGACAAAATGATTTTAATTTTAAATAAAACGAATTCATTTGGAATATATATATATATATCTGCTTTCTAAATATCGCGTACCTTTAATGATCGTTGATACGAATGCTTTTGTTCATTTATGTAAACAGGAGTGTCACTAGTGGAAAGTAATAATTAATGACAATAACTTTTTGTTTTAAATCTTTTCAGGACATTTCGTTAAAGTTATTACATTGCCGAAATCTTTTAATTTTCCAGGGCTCTGCTCAAAAGCACTTCGATCTTGATCCAACGTCTGGAAACTTGACGATAAAATCTGAACTCGATCGGGAAACGGAATCTCAATACAGTTTCCAGGTAGATTTAAAACAAATATTTTAAATTTTTTATGCATGAATCGAGGCATATTATTCAAAAAATCATTTTATCAATTTATGCGTTCATTTAATACAGCTCATTTACTTGTAACTTTTCAAATCTTTGAACGTTCAACTTTTTGATCCATTTAAATATACAAAATACTTATATTATCAGAACCTTGATTGAGCTAGATCTTGCATTATTTTTAGATGACAAGAGCCAATCACTTAAATGACTATTAACCTCTTGGTGTATTGCTCTGAGTGTTTATGATATTTATCATTAGCCCTTAAACTTTGACTTCAGCTTCCTCCATGGGTGGGGGGGGGTACATATATAGCAGTTCATTAGCAGTCTTCTTGCTTCCCAGTATCTCTGGCTTTCCGTCGTTGTCTTTAGGGCTGGACACCGAATCAGGTGGGTTTTTTCCATTTCCTCCTGTAGGTTACATAGGGGGCAAGTGGGTTGAGTGTATACTCCCAACCTGTGAAGGTGTTTTGCCAAGCAATCGTGTCCGGTACGTAGTCTTAACCCAGCAACGGCTTCGATTCTTGGCCAGTCGGGTATGTCGGAGAGTGCCACTGTCCACTGTTTCTCCTTTGTTCGAGCTTCAAGTTCGTTGCACCTTGAGGTCTTGAACTCTCTTCTGATTGAGGCCTTCATTGCATGGAAAGACATCGGCCGGTCTATGCATTGCAAAACCGTTGCACCCTTCTTAGCAAGTGCGTCAGCAAGCGTATTGCCTTTAATGCCACAGTGACCAGGAATCCATTGTAGGAACACTGTCTTGTTTTTTTTATCTCAGCAGCTGATAGCGTTTTCCACTGTCTTGTTTTTTTTATCTCAGCAGCTGATAGAGATTATTACATTCGTATATCTCAGATATTTTGGGTGGCTCTCTGTTTCCAGTTGATTTTATTGCAGATTGTGAGTCTGAAAGTATTACTGCTTTGGCGAATTGATTATTTCGTGAAAGGTTATGTTGCTTGCTCCATATTTGAAAGAAGTAATGAACGAACACCTTAAGTTCTGGGCTTAGTAAGGAAGAATTTTAGCAGCAATAAATTGGGGAGGGGAGGGTTGTATTAGAACAATTCCGAAAATTCAATTGCATTCTCTTTTGATACTTTGTTCATGATTCCCTATTATTCTCTTTTGGACTTTACTTAACCCATTTCAATGTTGAGACACATAATATGATACAGTAATACTTTCGAAAATCATTAAGTAAATTGTAAGATAATTTTTGAAATATGCACACAAGTTGCCCGTTGAATTATCTGAAGCTTTGATAATAAAGTTTGTGAGGCCTTTGAAATAGACACTAAATAAATGCAAATAAATTCGCAGAGAATGCATTTTCAGAACGCTCATTGTTTTATTTCCTCCAAAATTAACAACGGGTTTTAGATATCCTATAACCTACATGCTTCGCTCCTAACAAGCATATATATATATATATATATATATATATATATATATATTTAAAATATATATGCGCATATACGCATATATATAAAATATTTAAAATATATATATATATATATATATATATATAAATATAAAATATCATGATTTACATAAAAACTACTATAATGACAACAAAAGGCTGGAATTTATATTTCAATGAACAATGCATTAACTATAAAACAAACAGAACCCTTCAGGATGATTGACCTTGAAAGTGGGAGTAAATCCAATGAAATCGCCCCTTAATTTGCTTGTGGAATTATTGTTGATCTTTAATGACACATTTCACGTATTATTTTAATGTAAAATCTCTCACAATTTCTTATTATTATTGACCATGTTTGAGTGGAGAACCATGAGACTTAAATAAAAAGTGGGTAACTGGAAGAACGCAGCTGTTAAGGATTCCATTAGGGTAGTAAATAGGGTCTAGAGGAGGGGGGAGGGATTCAACAGAGACGGCCGTTGCAGTCATGACATCAGAAATTTTTTGCTTCTGGTGGCTTAAAAACTTTGATTTATCCATGTTGTTTCTTAAGAAGTATAAGAAGTAACAGCCAAATGCCTTGTTTGTTTTCCAATAAATTGATTCCCAAATTCGTGGATGAGATCATGCTTAAAATATATTCATTGCTTGTTATCCTCAAGTTACCAATATTCTATGATAGATTGATGAGACTTGTAAGAGTTTCCACTAAAAATATAACGAAATTTAAATTTTAATGTCCTATGAGACTATGAGCTTCACATAGAATTCCAAAAATTAAAAAAAATGCCAAAATTTCCACGCCTCGCCTGCTAGTGGGTCTACGCCCGTCTGCATTAAAGTTAAAGGGTATTTGCGGGGTGGGGAACAGCACAGTGGTCTGTTGAGGGTTATACTTGGGAATATAGGAGTGGAATAAGAAAGTGCCCATAAATCAGCGTGTCCTTTGGTTCGAGTATTTAATATGTGCATGTATAAGATAAAATATATACTTTCATGTATATGCAATGCCTTAACTTGAACGCATGCATTTTTTTGCTATTTTTGCACTGAAAGATTAAAAATAGGGGGTGGAGGAGAGGAAAGGAATTGAAGGAATCGTCGAAGAGATTCTGAGATAAATTGTCAGCTGCGCCTTGTTTGGAACTTAAGCAAAAAGTCTAGGGATTTGCTATCATGTCCACCCCCCCCCCTCCCCCAAGAAATGGGTGTCAGGGCTTTATACATTTGCCAGCATATTCAGATCTCCAGAATGAAGCATTAACTAAAATTAGATTTGGTCTTCAAGTCCTATCTCTGCCTTACATGCATGGGTGCAGTTTAATTGTGACATCTTGACACTTAGTCGGACAAAACTATCATTGTTCCAACCTTTGCTCGCAAATAATATGTGAAGATTTTCGCCTCTTTAAATAGTCATTGTTAGGCTAATAAAGCTATCCGAAGGTATAGAACTGAATTTAAGAGATTTAAAAAGTATATTTCACTGTCTTTTAATTCATCAGTTTAAAATACTTAAAACTATTTTATCAATTCTGAACGCTGATCATAATCCGGATCCGCAAAAAAATCACTATGATCAATAAAAATATTCACAATTTAATATTTTCATTTAAAGTGTACGCGCAAAGGCACCTAGACTAATCAGACTGGGTTGAAAATTGAATGCTAGAAATTTTAATCTTGTAGCCACACTAATATAAATGCAGGATCTATGCATAGTAAGTGCCTAAATTTCTATAATTAAATCACACTATCATATTTGTTTTAGATATACTCCATTGACAAAGGATCACCACGACAGACGGCGTATTGTCGAGTAAATATTCAAGTCCTGGATATTAACGATAATCCACCGAAATTCGTCTATCCAACTCAAATGAATCATACTATTCACTTCTCGCCTTGGAATACTCCCGTAAGTAGTAAGCGCAGTTTTGTCGATTGTCTTTTGTGTCATTCTCCTGCTATTCCATTAATTCAAAGATAACGTTATTTAAAAATGGTTTGATTAACCATCCAAATTAATAAATTAATCCGTAAGCTCTGATGAACAAAGCCTAACTTTGAATTCTGCAAGAGTAGGACGTAAAATTATGACCTTCACCCATTAACTATAAAGTATACCACTTAAAAGCCAAAACCAAATGAAGCTCTTCTCCTTGCACACCTCTCTTTTATGCCAACTTTTACATAAATTTCTATTCTTTGACTCCGATTGGATTATTTAATTATTTAAATGCTTTCACGCTAAAAGCATCACAAATTGACCAGCTAACCAATCACATTGATCAATAATTAAATTTTCATGCTGTCAAAATTTTTCTGCAGATCTTTTGTTAACTCATCATTGTCTTCAAAATAATAATAATTCTTTCTTTTTTTCAAATAGAATCTGAAAGAAAATTTGTAACTTTAAAAGTATGAATGCATATAGGTAAGGAAAAAAATAATTTGATTTAATCACAACTGATTGAAAAGAGATTTATACTCGAAGGGAAAGATAATAAGACAATAATGCTTGAATGAATTCTAACCCACTTGAATCAACCGCCACGTAAATTTGAAAAATTAAAAGCCTTAGAGCGAAAAATTCATTTTAATTAAGATGATGCGCGCGTTTCCTCTCTCTCTCTCCCTCTCTCGATTTCACTTCTCAAGTCGCCCTTTTCCCTCCCTCTTTGTTAAATTAAAGGAGGAAAGCAATGGATAAAAAAGAACAATTTCCCCTTTCTACAACGTTATGATGTTATCGGTAATTAAAAGAAAGGGAAAGTTGAGCGTAATTTTCAATAAGGTTACTTAGGAAGATTGGTTTGGGGGGGGTGTGGGGGGGGGGGTAGCTTTAGAATCTCGAAACAATGAAAAGCTTTTACTGTTTTTTGTTAAAACTATTGTATACTCAAGAATCAAGGCAATTAAAGCATCTAACGTAATATAAGTTCTGATGGCAAGGCTGATCTTTCGGAGTCTGACATAATTGGATCTTTAGATATTTCAGTGTATACTAATGATATTCTTAAAGAACAACAAAAATCTCGCAAATATCGAGGAGATTTAGAGCTGGATAGGACCACGGGTGTATTAGACTACTGTTAAGAAGGCGAACTAAAGAGGAAACAGTGAGAATTGGAATTGAAATTGAGACTTGGAGGAGAGAATAGATGCGTCTGTTCTGAGTGTGTGAAAACAGAGTAGAGATAGAGAGGACAAATTAAGGTAGTATGGGAGATTTGACTGACATTGCGCTCTTTGAAAATCATGTCCAGCGGAGATGAGAACCTCTTATTCCTGACGAATATAACTATGTGATATTATTTTTTTAATTATTTCAGGGAAGCCCTCTCCTGAAACTGACAGCAGTAGACAATGACGCGGGCGTCAACGCGGAGAAAATCTTCCTTATCGCAGAAGGAAATGAGAAGGGTATCTTTCAACTAGACATACAAACTGGTGACCTGAGTCTCAAACCCGGTCTTGACCCACTGAAAGTTGCTGGTCGATACAATCTCAAATTAGAGGTCAGATTTAAATAATGTATAATACTTTTTTTGCTTTTATCAAAGCAATCATTGGTGCTTGAATGCAATGAGTTAATTTTCAAGAGCACTGATAGGTATTAAAAGCCACGAGTCACATTCAGTGAGAAGTATGACCAACTACTATTAGTGATATTGATCCTGAGTGCATTTTAAAGATGGGGGAATTTATCAATAGAGGAACTTCAGGGTGTGTTTGCTTCACCCAAGACGAATAGTGAAAAACTTTTTCTAAAAATGTTCCCGTCATTACTGTTATGTATTCTATTACTTGGGGGTTATATAGACTAATCTTGCAAGACTGAATGTATCTTATAATTGATAACTAAGAAAATTGAGAAGTTCTGCCTGGAAGTCTTCAATTCTGCTTCAAACTTCTTATGGGTTATTTTATCACCTTAAAAAACGTTTTTAAGGATTTTTCGGCCAAAACATGCTTAATACTCGTTCATATGTTACGTTTTTTGCTGCTCATCCATGCTAATTTAAAGCACAGCATAATATTTTTTCATGAAAGAGAATGTTTAAGGTGGCAATTGGAAATAAAATAGGAATTAGCTACCCACCTCTTGAATAGGCAAGAAGTGGTTAGCGTATCTTTTGTGATATCCAACAATATAAACAATTAGCTTCAATGCAAAAGTTTACGTTCTGCATAAATTTAGTTGCGCAGACTGGAACGATATTTAAAAAAACAGCAATTTAATTTCATTTTCACTAAGGGTCTCTTCCAAACTGTTAGTTTCAAATTAATTACCACCAATCCATTTTCCTTGTTCTGCGCATCGTACTAATCCCCCACGAGATATTTCGCCATTAGCGCAATTTCCTGTCAGCGACTGTTCAGCACACTTCCCTCCTCAACCACGTTTTTTGTTCTTTCTCTTCTTAGTGATGGATAAACCAACTCTCTCTCCTCCCCCCCCCCACTCTTTCCCCTTTTCGTCATTCATGTTTCCTATTTCCTTATCTTTCAACAATTATGTTTGTTTGGTCAACTCGAGAGAGCGAGAGAGAGGAAGTAACTGCGCTGTAATTATTCGCTCGCATTTGCTTCTTTGCCGAGTCCTCTTGAATATTGGTTGACTTCAAGCATCACTCCAGCAGACTCCCCCATTCTTGGCATTAGTTCCAATTCATGGTTAACATCAGGAACGGATTCAATGCATTTGAATCTTTTCTTCTGTTTTTAATTCGATTCTCTTATCGTAGTAGTCTGATTAATCTTGCAGGTATTTTCACCTTTTTCAACTTATCCAATCCTTCTCGACCAATCGAATTCGGGTGGATTCGAGCATTTTTCTCATTTGAAATTTTTGTAACAGAGCCGAAACATTCAAATGCTTACGAACACTTGTTTGCCCAACAGTCAGTCACTGGTGTTCTTACGTCGGGATGTTATTCTAAAAATACAAACTTGCTCTTCATGCGCGACACTGGCAAACTCGATTTACGTGCGTTCGATTCCACGTTATGATTCTCTCAGCAATAAATTTTCCATTCCGTGGAATCCAGCGCCATGGCTTGCCCTCTGGCGCTCTTCACACGCAACTCATAAAATCGTTCACTCCACGCAAACGTATATTTGATTAACAGTCACCAATGTAGCTACAAGTTTCAGAATCGCTTATGACAGCTACCGATGGCAACTCCATGCTCTGATTCGACTCCCAGAAAGTAGAAAGAAAATATAAACGTAGAGGAGGCTAGAACGAATATTTGATCCACATATAAACACTGTTTGATCTCCATGGGAGGGAGGGAGGGGAGAAAGGGCTGTTCTTCTCTTTCATGACCATTTTACTGTGTCAAAAAAGACGGAAAACGCTCTCTGTTGAATTGACACGGTAGAGGAAGCGTGGATGTCTTAAAGAAGGGAAATTTTAGGTAAATTTCTTCTGTTCTATCAGGAAGTCTATATTGAGTGTTAACTCAATGGGAGTATAAAGAACACAAAATGTTAATTAAATCAATTTGCATTTGAATTCACGGCAGATATTACATATGCGATTAAGGAAGATTGAATTTTTCCACAAAAAATCGAATTAATTTGCCAAAGAAGAGTGCTAAATACGGGGTGCCAAAATTCAATTACAGATTGAGCAAAGCTTTATTTTGGGTTTTTGTTAGCACTAACTTAGTTTTACAAGTTTCCTTGAAGGAGTTGACGAAGAAAACTTGCGGTTTTCGTGAAGCACTACATGCCAATTGCTATAAATGTCGTTTCTCAAATAATATTTCGAAATTTAATATCCCACTTAGCTATATTTTCTCGTCTTAACGAGACTATTTAACAAGTTAACTAGAAACACAATTGAGCCCAAATATTTTCTATTGATAAAAGAGTCACCTTCTTACCAAGAGGCCATTTATAAAGTGGGAATCGCTTGCACTTGACTGCATGTTGAAATATTTATATCAAATGGCAGGCTTTATGATATTTATCAATAGCCCCTTAGCTTACTTCAGCTTTCTCCACCGGGGGGGGGGGACATATATAGCAGTTCATTAGTTGTCTTCTGGCTTCCCAGTATCTCTGGGTTTCCGTCGTTGTCTTTAGGGCTGGACACCGAATCAGGTGGGTCTTCTCCACTTCCTCCTGTAGGTTACATAGGGGGCATGTGGGTTGAGTGTATACTCCCAATCTGTAAAGGTGTTTTGCCAAGCAATCGTGTCCGATATGTAGTCTAAACTCAGCAACAGCTTCGAATCTTGGCCATTCGGCTATGTCGGAGAGTGCCGACATAAACATATACGTCGTAACACTCTCAGCCTTATGGGCTAGCCTTTTGGAAGTTGAAAGGTACAAAGGATTTTTATCACAACGTCCTAATTATATAAAAGTTGGGAAATACTCCATAAGCCAATTATTAAATATCTTTCCAATAGGCGATTATATTGGCCTATCTGTGTTCTTACTTTTACAGTCTTGCGCATGTTTATCATCTCAAGATTAGAATGTTAATTTGTTACCCTGGGTCGCTTGTCATATACCGAATATATTCCTTAACCAATAACATTAACCAGACAACAAACCACAAAGACTAATTTTGTTTTGTTCAGTCGTGTTTCGCTGGTAGTCAAGCCAAGTAGCTAAAATAAATGGTAATATTTTCTCCATATTTGCATTTTGCAGAAAATCAAACAAATAAACAACATTAGAGACTGTCTATATTTCAGTCCTAAACTTATTCAATTATAAAAGGGGTGACATTTATTTTGAAAAAATCCAAAAAAATAGTAATTAACCTAATGAGTTATTCTCTATGAAATTAATTGGAAGATCAGCGAATAAAAATAAACAAATATTGATCTAGATTAGAACCAATTCAACAACACTGGATTTATACACCGATGAAAATGAATTTTGTGACTTTTGTAACAGAATGCTACATGAATAAGTCCTAACAAAATCACATCTATCTCCTGGGTCCACTTGGTGCACCCTGGGCAACGTATACTCATACGGCAAAAAGTCTATTAGCTGACAGCTGACTTCTGACTTCTAACCACCATGATCCGATTGTATGTCATAGTCGACCACTTCTACAGTACTCACCTTACCTTTTCTCTACCTTTGTGTCTGTCTCTTTTGCATCTGTGAATCGTTTTTCCGTTTCCCCATCTAGACTTTTCCCTTTTTGATGTTCCTTCCCCTCTGTAAAGTCCCAAATCAACTATAGGGCTAATAATAGCCATCAAAACGCCTGCCATTTGATGCAAATACATCAATCTCTTTGGTGTGATTCCCTTGTATGAAATTTTTCTCAAAGTTGGTAAGCCTCTTTAACAATATCGAGGAAACAGAACTTACTCCAGTACATCTATTGAGATGGCGACTATTGTGTCACTTGGAATGAGCTTAGAAACTACGGCTTTAGATACACTGAACCTCCAACGGCTATGAAATTTTGATTGGCTGTGAGGTCTCTGCACTCATGATCCCATTTTCTCAATAACGCTTTTAACATCACCTTCCAGGATATTTGAGTGCGCACGAGATTGCATTGTCTAGTCTTCCTAAGGTTGCGCACTCCACACTTTATTCTTTGCCTTTGTATAAATGCTATTTCAATTTGTTTATTTATTAAGCTGTCTTTTTCATCTATGCCACTTTGTCTTGTGTTTGAAATCTATCAGTCTGTAAGTTATGTATCAATTTTTCTATGGTATAAAGCACCTGTTCTACTTAGCTTAAAAAGGCAGAATAAGTGAATTACATATTTTCAAACGACCATGTAATAATGCTTGAATCTCAATTCAACTACTGAATAAGCATTTCACATAATTTCAAGTAAAAAGAAAGCAAAGATAAAGCATCATTTAAGCAAATCGCTTAATATCCACAACACCTAAACCAAACTAAGCATCTTAATTTCTCTTCAGACGAGTGGGCGGGGCTCGAGGGTGTAAATAGGGGGTAACAATTTTCTATTTCCAATTAATATTTTCTCACGTAGATGGGCTTTCCCATATTGAGGTGAAAGCTAATGCCTCCACGCACACATACATTTCTTCATCAAAGCAAATCCAAGTTTTAATAATTACGCAATCATAGCAATTACCGAAGGGTAATTCTAACAGTATAACCCTTAGTTCATTAACACCGAGTCTTACACTATATAAATACTGTTTGCTTTTCTCTTCCCAAAGGTTCGAGATGACGGATCGCCATCCTTGTCTAGCTTCACCTATATAACTGTGATTCTTGATGCTTCTCGTCCACCTCCAAGCCCATCAGTTTTTCCTTCAGGTAAAAAGCCAATTGATCATACGCCCGTGAAGGGACCAAACCAGAACTTCAAACCCAGTCGCAATCAGCGCGATCAACAACTCCCTTACACGGATGCCCGTCGACCTCCAACTGAATCACACCCAGAATGGATTGATTCAGGAATCGGTGGAAGCATCTTCGGTGGAGAGCACACTCTCATTTTAATCATTTGTCTCTCAGCAATCGCCACAATGCTTGTTCTCATTCTCTTCATTATTCTTGCATGGATGAGGAGACGTAGCCTACTCGCATCTACTAGGCGTGGAGGTCATAGAATGAGTCCAGGTGGTCAAGGACACTTGAAAAACGTGTTTATTGAGAGTACCCCAAGGGCTATAAACATTGGTTCCTCGGGTAGCTGGGGTGATGGTGGGAAGATGGATGAAAATTTGGCAAATGAAACTCTAGGTAAACGTTCTTCTCCGGTATACTGGTTAAAAGCTTCAACTGGATCGAAAGGTGCCTTGGATGGAAAAAATGTAAGTCATCCACACGTACTACTTATTTTGGATGATTCACTAATATATAAGCAATGCAATTCTAATTCTAGATCCACCTACAACCTGTGAAAAGCAGCGGTTCCGACTTTTCTGACGATACCCTTCCACCATCAATGTTCCGTGGAGACCCACAGCAAGCGAATAATTGTCTTTACGCCACATCTCCAGCCCGACAAGTGGTCTATCATAATTCAAATATATCTGGACCAGCACCGGTGATTACTTGTGATAATAGGGGAGATACCTACCTATCGATACCTTCGACCAGTTTCTCTGGAGTTCCCACGAAGTATATTGTTGATTTCCCCGTTGGATCGGGTAAGGATAAGTAAAAGTCTTGCATTTATGAGAATTTACCACATACAATAGCCATTTTTCACGCTTTTCATTCAATGTGTTATTTGAACGTAAAGAAGGCGTGGAAACTAGCTTGACGTCCATTTATGAGAAAACGAAGCTGAAAACTAAATGAGAAATCAATTTAATTCTTCACTAATTTAGATAACAACGCTGTCCCTATTCTGCCTGCTTTATTGTAAATCAATAGGTATTCATTATAGTCCTTGAAAAATGCAATTAGTTCAGGCAAAAACTCAAATTAGGGTATTTCCGATGCATTATGGTAGGCGTTCACAATGCAATGAACAATATTTTTTTAGATTAAAGTGAAAAATTGTGATTTATTTTTTTGTTGAATTTTCGTCTTCCATGAATTTGATTAAAATATAAAAGATGGGGATTTTTGTTATAAATGTGATTTTGAGATTTTACTTGGTATCAATTGTATGCATAATACGGTAAGCAAGAATCATATTCCAGACCAACATTTGACACTATTATGAAATAAAAATACGGAAAAATTTTGTTTTTCTCCTGAATATATTGATTCAAATATCCCTCAGAAATAAATGGAACAAAATACTCAATTAATTTTATTCAACACGATACAATTCATCAAAGTTTCATTGGATCCTTTCGTTTTCAGCGCGATACAGCATAATTATTAACTAAAGTAGATTATAAATTTCAAAGCTTCCTTGCATTATTTTTCTGAATAAAACCAAATATTTTATGCCGCTTATTTTTTTCTATTTTGCTCCGAATTTTGCCTCTCTTTTTCCTAATTACATACAATTCGCTCCCGATGGAAAACAAAATGGCTCAGTTAATATATTCAAGGTTATATTGCAAACGGAAATAAAATACTTTAAAATTGTTTTTTTTTCTTGGCGTTTTCAAATAAGTAGTTCGACGGCTTTCTATTCTCATTACAATGTCTATCGTTTTCTTTAATTTTCATCCTCATTCTCCTCTTTTTGCTCTTTTTGACTACTTATATTCATTTTAGTAGCATATGACTAGCTATATACATATATATCAAATTTGTATTCTTAAAATTTATCTTCATCTATCCTGAATCGAAGTCGAACTCAAATGCACTTAGGAAAATTTGTGTTAGCATTCAGGATAAGTTGGGAATAAAATTGCGAATTCAAGATTAAATAAGCCGGATGAGTGAAGAATGTTAGACTGCCAATTGTAACCGACTTTAGATTTCGTAATTGATTGTCTTTGAGATTTGAAATACCAAGTAGATAATAGCTTCAATTATTCAACTTTAATATTGCATTTAAAAGCACTTTAGCTTACAATTCCCACTTACTGACGTCAGAATAAAATCTTTTCTGAGATTGCGAATTGAATTGAGCATGCTGAAATTCACCCCTTTCCAGTCAATTACAATATTTAAAAGTAAGGGTGAGTTTGATTTTTCCATTTTTGGTGATGATGTTGGATTTTCGACTGCAAATTGCCTCAGTAAAGTGAAAAGTAAAATTTAAAGAGAAGATTTTGTGAATTAATTATCAGGGAGTAGATGACTTTGAAAAATCGATAAACTATTCAGAATTAAATCACAGCTATTGAGAACAGAACTAAGCCATGTATGCGGCAGATCGGAAGCTGTAACAATAGATTTAATAATTAAAGTTTAGTTAGTTAGTTAGTAACGGTCAGCGTGCTATCCCTTATTCAGTGAATTTTGAAATAAAATATCCATCATTGTTTTTAATAGCAAAATAGCTATTTTTGCCAGCTTTCATAGGGCAATCTTTTGCGTCAAAATGATAAATAATCTTGGAACATTCTTACTCCATGATGACACTTATATCGTTATCAATTCAAACATCAACTTATAGCAGTTAATTATGTTTTAAATATGAAACTTTCGGAAAAATGCTGATTTATTGCAATTGGTAGTTGAGGATTACTACTTTTTAATGCAACTTCAAAGATTTTTATTGAAGAATCCAAACAGCAGAAACAATACTACGGGGCAATGAAATGATTCATTTATTTGAGGACTTGAAGTTTTCTTTTCACCTGTGTTTGCATTACTTCTTAGATTCTGGAATTTGATCACTCACTTTTATGTCAGTGTTCCATTTCATGACGATTTCAGATGGAGCTACTTATGAGCAATACGGGAGGCATATTTACCCGCGCTAAAAGTTTTCTTTTAGTGCAATGTGATGACTTTACTAACTATTGAATGACCAGATTTTTTAAATGATCACTGTTTATAGAATTCTTGCATAGTGCTCAGAAGACAGATATGTCAAATGAAAAGGATAATGTCTCAATTGTTACGGTTTTTTTTAAAACGAAAGTATTAACTAACGCATTAGCAATATTCACTTCCACACTAAAATCAAGGGTGTGGTGATAGCTAAATCACAGAAGTTCTAACTATCTCTTTCAATAATTCGAAATAAGAAAAGGACGGTTGGGGGAGGGGTGGAAAATATAGGTATCTAAGGAATTTGTTTGACTTAATTGGAGTTGATAACTGACAATGACAGTCTGTGTGGATTAAAAATATCTGTAATATAAATGCCATTTTGCTTATCATGTGGGCCGCCGGTAAAAGGATAATCGATAGCGGTAATGGGGTCGTATTCACTTTTTTCTTGACAGTTTACACCAGTTTGATTTAGAAAAAATATGGCATATGAATTGCTCACTGTCACTCAATTCATTTGAAACAGAATATGTATGCCTCCCTAGGGTATCAGAAGCCAACCTTTTAGTCTATTAGATTTAATGAAATATGAACAAATTTTGTTCATTCTACTAGAATCCCACATCCTTTCCTATAATGCACAAATATTTATTTATTTATATCAAATGGCAGGCGTTTTGATAGTTATCATTAGCCCTTCAGCTGAATTCGGGGCTTCACAGAGATGAGGAGGAACATCAAAGTGACGAAACGTCGAGAGGGGGGACAGAATAATGACTCACAGATGTAATAGAGGCAAACAGACACAAAGGCAGAGAAAAGGTAAAATGAGTACTGTTGAAGTGGTTGAATTTGACATTCAGTGGGGTCATGGTAGTTTGAAGTGGGAAGTCAACTTGCGGTTAGTAGACTTTTTTGCCGTATGAGAATACGTTGCCTAGGGTGCACCACATGGAGGCAAGTCCATTGCGCACCCCGTGTATAAAGGGCAAATAAATTACACTTAAAGAGACTGTCTAGTTTCATCACTTTCGTGAGCTACTCTCTGAAAGCTAAGCCTGAGTAGATAGGAGCTATAGGGCGCATATATTACATAGCTTCTGTATCATGTTGTTCGTAGGTTTAAGGCTAAAAAGCCGAAAGGACTTATTTAAATTATGCATTAGTAGCTGTTTAGTTCGGCTTTTGCGGAAGGCAATAAATTCCTAATACTTTGGTTCTCATTTAGTGGCTTTGAGCTCTAAAGGCAACCATTTAGGTTGCTCAACGAAACCTGTTCGCTTTTTAAGAACATGAAGCCTTTTGTTGGAATCAAAGATAAGGATTGGCGGGTGTAGCAAAGATTGGACGAGAAGGTTAGAAATTCTTAGGTATCGAGTAGCAGTTAAGTCAAATAATTTCTTCAAAGTTATACCTCCGACAATATCATCCGTCTACAATGAAACTTCACAACGACAACAGGAACATGAAAGAGTGCAAGGTTATTGTAAGCAGTGGTAATGTGGAAAAGACTAGGAATCACGAAAGTAAGATAGAAGAAGTGTATACTTCCAAACTAGGCACATATGGTTCATTTGGAACCCAATGAGGTGTACTAAGATGTTTGTGGCTCTTAGTTCATGATCCTAATAGTCATGACAGCAGGAAATTGGAGACTCCTTTTAGGAACTTGGCAGGTGATCACAGTGAGCACAAAAGTGGATGTCTGATTTCACCCGAGAACACAAGTGATAGTTATAATTTGCTTAATTAGCTAACTGCGTTAACATTATGAGAGTCCTTACAAAATATTCTAGCTCAATGATTAATAGTAAAAAGGTACTGTTGGATAAATGCTGAATTTCAGAATACTTCGCTATTTGATATATAACGAACTTTAAATCATTTCCTATAACTGAAATCCTTTCAACATTCTGACATTATGGGAAATTTTAACGTAAACTTTATGGCAAATATTGAAATATCATAAGTACAACTAATTATATAACATCTATTAAGTGGGCAACTAAGTCATTGCCGATTTCAAATAAGAAGGCAAATTCGGAATTTTTGTTTAAAAATATAACTTTATTCAATTAGATATTGGCCGTTCTTGTCGATGACCTTTTCCATCATTCTGGCAGAGTAAAAATTCCCCGTTCGTAAAATGTCTGGTCTTTGATATTAAAAAACTTAATTAGGTGTGATCCGACATCATCCGCGTTGTTAAACATTTTACCATTTAAAGAGTTTTGCATGGGACGAAACAAATGATAATCCGAAGGCGCAAGGTCAGGGCTATATGGTGGGTGTGACAAAACATCCCAACCCAGTTCCAATCATTTTTGCCGAGTAACCAAACATGTGTGGAAAACAACACCCTTCCGCCGATTTGATAATGCCGGCCGCTTATCTTCAATTGCATCCTCCAGTTTTTCGAGTTGTTCA
>UZAE01013403.1:0-22812 GCA_900617975.1 Rodentolepis nana | reverse complement strand
TGCCGATTTCCTCTCAAGATTCCAGTTATTAGTCGATCTCAAAGACAACGCTCTACTGGACAATCGTACAACCATGCGCGTGACCGGCTCGTAACGGCCCTTAGGATCTGTCGGTTTGAACGGACTCTTCCCTTTAGATAATTGCTAAACAAACATCTTATCGGAATTTTCCTCCATCTTTCGTTCGCAATCAGAGGTTTCGGGGACCAAGCATAGTGTCCAGCATCATATTACCACAAAAGGGCAACCTGTTTTTGCTAGAGCTCGACGCCTACACCCCGATAAACTACGCGCGGCAAAACAAGAATTTCAACACATGGTTACCTTAGGAATCGTTAGACCTTCAAACAGCCCATGGGCTTCCCCATTGCATATGATCGCGAAGAAAAACGGTGACTGGAGACCATGTGGAGACTACCGAGCACTCAACCGCATTACCTTGCCAGACAGGTACCCCATACCCCATATCCACGATTTTTCCTTACAACTGCACGGAAAAGTCATTTTCTCCAAGCTCGATCTAGTTCGAGCCTATCATCAAATTCCAGTCGCCCCAGAAGATATCGCAAAGACGGCTATAATTACCCCGTTCGGCCTGTTCGAATACTTACGTATGCCTTTCGGGTTACGCAANCAGTCTTTCCAACGATTCATGGATCAAGTCTTCCGCGGGTTAGATTCCGTTTACGTCTGTATCGACGACGTGCTTATCACCAGCTCCAACCCAGAGGAGCACAGGCAACATCTGCGCCAGGTGCTCGAACGTCTACAGGAGTACGGGATCACGGTGAACCCCGAGAAATGTAAGTTCGGCCAGGACGAAATTGAATTCCTAGGTCACCTCATCAATGCGCGCGGAATCGCTCCCTTACCTGAGAAGACACAATCCATCCAGGATTACCCAATGCCCCAGTCAGTAAAGAGTCTCCGTCGTTTCTTGGGAATTGTGAACTATTACGGAAGATTCATTCCTAATTGCGCTCGAGTACTCCAGCCTCCCACGGACTTGCTGAAAGGCAACCCAAGACATTTCCGGGCGACACCAGATGCTGAGTCCGCGTTCACGGAAGTGAAACAACTGCTTTCCAGGGCAACTACCCTAAATCATCTCGACACCTCTAGCGAGACACGAATCGTTTTGAAAACGGATGCATCTCATGTGGCCGTCGGAGCAGTTCTGCAACAGGTGGTTAGAGGTGAAATCCAGCCGCTCTCCTTTTTCTCCAGGAAGCTTACCGCTCCTGAGACACGTTATAGCACGTTTGGTAGGGAGTTACTCGCCATCTATCTAGCAGTCAAACACTTCCGCCATATACTAGAAGGCCGTCAGTTTACGATATTTACCGACCACAAGCCCCTAATTTATGCTTTTCAGGCCAACTCCGATCACCACTCCCCCAGAGAAACTCGTCATTTGGATTTCATTTTGCAATTCACAAATGATATTCGTCATATTGACGGCGCGAGTAACGTGGTTGCCGACGCGATGTCTCGCATGGAGCTGAATCAAATAGGGGTGGCCTCTCACAATTTGCAAGTCCTGGCCACCGAACAAAAGTCGGATCCAGATTTCACCGAAATCACCTCCAACCCGTCGTTACGCTTCTAATGTTTACCTCTACCGGGCTCTGATACACGGATCCATTGCGACGTTTCAACCGGCAAGCCGAGACCATTTGTCCCGCAAGCATATCGTCGGAAGATTTTTGACCATTTCCACGGTCTGTCGCATCCGAGCATTCNCGACCGTTTTGTTTGGAAAAACATCCGACAGGACGTCCGTCATTGGGCCAAACATTGCCTCGCTTGTCAGGCCAGCAAGGTCCATAAACATTCTTGCAGCCCACTCTCCGCTTTCCCCCCTTCCCGAAGCCCGTTTTTACCACATACATGTCGATATTGTGGGTCCGCTGCCACCTCCGAATTCCTATACACATATCCTAACCTGTATCGACCGTTTCACACGTTGGCCAATCACAGTCCCCTTACGCGACACTTCTGCTACAACGGTAGCAAAGACACTAATGGATTCGTGGATATCCATTTTCGGAGTTCCCGCCGTAATAACTACCGACAGGGGATCCCAATTCACTTCTACGTTGTTCCGGGAATTAAACCGATTTTTAGGCTCGACCCACATCCGTACCACTGCATACCATCCAGAAGCCAATGATATCGTCGAACGTTTTCGCATGCAACTTAAATCAGCCATCATTGCCACTTCTACCAATTCAATTTGGGTGGACCGTCTTCCCATCATCCTCCTGCCTATTAGGAGTACTGTGAAAGAAGACCTTGGATGCTGCCCGGCGGAACTAGTATTTGGTACTACACTAAGGCTACCTGGAGAACTGATTTTGGACTCCCAAAAACATCCTTCCATAGACCCACTATCCTATTCCGCCCGATTAAGAGACCACTTCCGAGCCGTCCGTCCAACACCCACCCGTTTGAATACCACGTCCGTCTATATCCATAACGATTTGTCTACATGTCCTTTCGTTTTCGGTCGAGTGGATTCAGTGAAAAAACCCCTACAACCACCGTACGAAGGACCTTACAAAGTCCTCAAACGCAAACCAAAATATTTCATTCTGGACCGCAACGGCAACAAGGACTCCGTTAGTATCGACCGTTTAAAACCGGCTTACCTGGAGCGCCCTATACCAAATCCCGCGGTTAGGATTCACCCGTCCGGTCCTACAACCCCAAAAACCGAAGAGCCTATACCAAACTCGTCCCCCCTCCCTCCCCCACCACTTCAGTCCCTACCAGAAGATACCTCGGCCTCTGCAGTTCCCCCTTCTGTCCCTCTTCAACCTGAACCCTATTACACTCGCTACGGCCGAAAAGTTACCTTCCCCTCCCGGCTGGCCGACTATGTACACTCGATATGTCGAGCGTTTTCTTTCTCCTTTTAGGTTCCTACAAACACTCTAAGGGGGGAGTATTGTGGGACACGTCATCGCATGCCTGCACGCCAGGATTGGAAAGTGCGACCTGGGAGGTGCGACCGTACAAACAGTGACCAATCATTAACCTCTGTTTGTGCTACCGTACAAACAGTGATCAATCATTAACCTCTGTTTGTTTCCGTACAAACAGTGACCAATCATTAACCTCTGTTTGTTTAACCTAATACGCCATCTTGATCATGATTAAGCTACTGGCGTGAACACAGTGCACCTTCGGTATCTAGTGAATAAACGTATCGGTTATACGTCTCTGCTTCTCTTGACTCGGTAATTGGGAGAATCTATCACAAAGGTTTCTGAGACTTAGGCCAGGCTTTACTAACGTAGAAATTCGCTACAAATGGAAGGCTTTTTGATATTTATTATTGGCCCTTAAATCTTGACTTCAGCTACTCCCATAGGTAGGGGTGGGGGCATATATAGCAGTTCATTAGCAATCTTCATTCTTCCCAGTATCTCTGGCTTTCCGTTGTTGTCTTTAGGGCTGGACATCAAATCAGGTGGGTCTTCTCCATTTCCTCCTGTAGGTTACATAGGGAACATGTAGTTTGAGTGTATACTCCCAATCTGTGATGGTGTTTGCCAGGTAATCGTATCCGGTACACAGTCTAAACTCAGCAAAGGATTCGAAGTATGAAGACGAAAGTGAAACATTTGCACCTAACATTTCTCATGCAGACGCACTATTGATCTTTACTGGTGCATGTTTATAGTCTTAAAATATGAAATGAAACGCTTAACGAATATATAAAAATTTACTTAGATCACAAAATATATTAAACTGGGTGCTATTATTAGTAACTTAGTTTCACATTACATTATTTTTTAAAATTTATTTAATAGATATCATTGCACAAAATATTTTAAAGTACTTTTGAGTCAACAGCCATCGATGAATTAAATTTTTTATTCTTCCAATTGTAAACTATGTTTAAGCTCGACGCAATGTAATAATGAATGTGAAAATTTAAAATAAATTTCAACTTCATTTAAAAGGTGTTTTTTGTGATAACCAATAGATAAACAATAATACACAAGGTCTTACCTTAATTGAACCAAGTTATCTACTTGTCCCCATTAGCCTGATTGTAGTAAATTATAAGCTGCAACAAAGATAGTGATGACAAACGAGGTATTGATTTTGCAAATGAAACTTGAAATGGAAGAGCAACGATCAACCTCTATGATATAGACGTTGGCTATCAATTTCTTCAAGTAAAAGTAGATTTGAGGCATTTTGAGAATGGCGCGTGGTACTAAATCTCATAATGTTTTTTTTCAAATTTCTCTTCCGTGAATGGTAGGGGTGTTTCTATCATTACCGAATGCAGCCACAAAATTAATCGTATTTGTTAAGGGTGGCCTTTGGAGCTTATTCAATTGAGACGTAAATGGCCGATATATATGTTTCCTTAAAAATTTAAAGTTTCTTAATGCATTTTGAATCAATGTAGTGAAACAATAATAATTACTTATTTGACTGTTTTCATCTTTAGATGTTATTCAGAGATATTGCTATAAGACCTTGTCATTCACTCAGGTAACTGTTGAACATACATGACACAAAGGATACTAGTATATATTAAACTGCATTTAATACCGTAAACATGATTACACTCTCCGTTAATAGCTAATGCGTAGATTTTAAGCAACCAATGGGTTTAAATATGGCTTTACTTTCGTATTGTGTATTTCAACTAAATTTTAGACGATTATATTGTGAATAAATCTTAAGTGTCCACTTTATTTCGCAACCTCCTTTTCTTAAATTAGGAGTATTAAATTCTTTTCTAATGCAATTAAAATTGTCTTTGTAAACTAAATTTTAAACTCATCGATAGTTTTCAAAATTAAGAAAACGGATGCATGGTCGCACAAGTAGTATGTTAAGGATTGCAACATTATTCATGCTAATTGACCTCTTTGCGTTTTTTCGTATTTTTGTAGCAATGATAATGAATTATAAAGAGGTATCTGAGTTCAAAATGCCAAAAATAATAGCCCAAATTGATAAAGTAAATTATTAAGGCAGTTTCAATATTGCAGCAATTATTACGCGAATAAATATGAGCAAGATCAAAATTTTACAAATAACTCCATTTGCGATTTACATTAGGAAAGCGCATTTCACTCTCAATTGAACAAATGGCACTCTTTATGTGGGATGATCTTTGGGGCTACAAGTAAAGGTTCTAAATCGAGTTACCTTTATCCACAAATTCGCCATAAATCTTAGTAACGAAGGGCATTTGGATTAATAAATTAAATTTAAATTATTATTATTGCCAACGCGTTCGAAATTTTGATGGCAGCGGACAAACTTAGATTATGAAACTTATTAACGCATGAGCAAACCGCAATTCCAATTTTGGCTTTGGTAAAGATGTTCTACTAGATACCAATCTGTATACTTATACAAATATTCAAATTCACAAAATTTTTACGATATTAAAATTTGTGCCATTTTGAATATGAAAAGGAGGATGAGGCAACTGATTAGTATTGCATTTGACTATACTTGGTAGAAGTAGGTATTTTTTCCTAAAGTTTTGGGCAACCGTTTACCTGATTGTAATGGCTTATTAAACAGGTTTAACGATATTTTGATTTATAAGTAATAATTTTATTTTAACAACTTTTGAATTTAAAAAATCAGTAATAACTTGATGGAGCAAAAAAAGTAATAATGAGTACTTGATATGAGGCTGAAGATAGAAGAGGCAAAGAAACAAATAGAGTGAATGACTGAGTTATCCGTACCACTAAAAATGAAATAAATCAAGTAAAATATTTCTACTATTGTGTTTATTATTTTGAATGTGACTCAAATGATTAAATTGATATAACTGTGGTTTGTATCGTCTGATTTACTAGGAATTGTTACTAAAAATTCACTGTAACTTCAATGAACTTCACAAGATCAATAAATTTTAATTAAAAAAGCGATTGAGCCACAGCTGTGATATCTGTTTACAAAATGCGTTTAGAAGAGAATTTGCAGGTCAAATTACTTCTAAAACAGTACAAATATGATTAAATAGCTGCATTGGCATAGATAAACGCATATACATAGCATTTCCTACTCGATAGTAGACGAAATTCAGTAATGAAAAGAGCGTCTCTTTATTCTGATTCTCTTTCACTTTGTCTTTCAAACACCTGATTCGAAAATGCAACTAGCTGGAGACCAAATTGTGGGAGAGAATTGTATGCCGCGTTTTTCACATAGAATTGTTGCCACAGGATGATTGCTTGTTTACTTTTAACATGCAAAATTCCAGTATCGGCATTAATTCGGGGATAACATGTACTTTCTTTGTACGCGATTTAACTTCCCTCAAATGGAAAACGCGATGAAATCTAAAATGCCCGAACTCCATTAAATGCTTCTGAGAAGGAAAATAGGACTCCCTATCGAATTAACGATTCTTTGTTGGTCGGCTGTTCAGTCAGATATTTTTATTTCCACAGCTGCCATTTTAGATCCAAAGAGAGAAATGAGATTCGAATTCACTACCAGTCAGTTCATGAACAGAATACGAATTCAACAACCTGCAAAGGTATGCTAGTTTACAAACATATCTTTCCAACAATTTTTCAACATAATTTGAGCAATTGTGAAGAAGTCTGATTCCAATATAGAGAGTAGCCTATTAATAAATGATACTCATCCAGCTGAATTTTGGGAGGCCATTCAAAATATGAGTTAGGAAACTCTATGTGAATCAAAGCGTTTCACTTAGAATGTTTGTAAACCGTCTTTAACAAATAAAAGTGGATTGAAAATTCACATATGCAAACATGTTGGCTAAATAAATATTTGCCTGTGAGAATTTCAAAAAGCGAATTTATCATGAATATGAACTGAAAGTTCCCAAAACGATCCACAGTGACGAAAACCCTTTCGAATGTAGCGAACGTGGTACTCCATTTAGCAGTAATTCACATATGGCACTTCACTATAGAAATATTCAAATAAGCACCTATCAACTACTACTTGAATGTAAGCACCATTTAGAAATTAAAAGACTACTATTCAGTCTACATTTCTTGCATTTGTGCTTGGCAAGAGCTTGAGTATAATAAGCGGCATGATAGCTGCAAAATTATCACGAAAATTTAAAGGATTTTTTGTGTTGAAAAATACCATATTTTAAATGGTCGTCTTTTGGGGTTTGTGTTGCTTCATTTCGCCTGAATTTCTACTGATTTTTTGTCTGCAAAATTCAGCTTTTCGAATAGTTTGCTGATCAAAATCCTGAATATAATGAAATTGCATTTTATCAAATGTCCCTATAATCCGATAAATGCATTGCCGAAGGTCGCTTGTTATGGAAGGAGTTTTAAGACGTCAATAGTGATGCGACTTCAACCATCGGGATATGTCATGGTGGAATTTGCTAATCCAGATGCACCTGAAGCAAAACCATAAGTACGGTCTTTCTATACTTTGCATATTCCTTTCTAAATATCTTGATGTAGGCACAACTTTTACTAGTGTCGAACCATAAGAATGAGTTGAATTAACCAGGGCCAGATAGTGGATACATGAGAATTGGTATAATTAAATAATCCAAGAACAAAGTCAGTAAACTCAATTTTTCCTACAAGCATTTTATCAAAACCCGATGATCCGTAAGTGTACGCTTCTTTTTTAAATTATAATTTACTTACTTGATAAGTCGCCATCAAGCATCCAATAAGCCAAGAAGTCCTTAAATCAAATTACTTTAGTCGATTCACTAAACAAACAAACTTAATTTTTTTGCTAAAGTCACTAAGTAATCACTCATCAGACTAGTTTCATCTGATGGAATAAGTTCCCCTCCTTTTGCAAACTAATAGTTTGCATTTTAACTTAGAACATATGGGAACAATTTGAATGGTTACAAATAAATCATTTAGTTGATGCTGGATAAAATTATTCTACATGGATAACTTCGAGAGATAATTTGTTCCATAGGATAGGATTTGCGTTTAATTTAATTTGAATCGTATGGCCCACGAAATGGAAGATATTGCGTTTGCAAAGAACTCGAAGTTGAAAATACATATGCGTAATCATACAAGAGGCAAATTATTCAAATGCATTGAATGCATTACAGGATTTAATACTAAATCGATGTTTAATAAAACTTGCGTGTATGCACTGGATAAAAACTATTCACATGCAGTGCATGCAGAAGGCGTTCCTTAATGATCTAGCATTTGAATTTAAACAAACAAAATCATATATATAGAGATTTTAGAAGTAAGAAACCAAATTTTTATTGAGAATTTTGATTATTTAAACATCAGCAAATTCGCTCAGGTGAAATGGCAATCAGGCAATTTACTATAATCTGACTATTATGGACAAGACGGTCACTTGGTTTAATTAATCCAAATATCGATTTTAATAGCTTTACCTTCTGCAACCTTCAGTTCTGGATGTTATTTCTCATAAATGGAGCTGTTGCGCCATAGGAAACAAATTTGCTCAACATACCTTGGCCAAATCACTTCAAAATTCTATTGATTTTCCCAAGTTCGGGCCCATTTGTGTAAATTCCAACCATCTATATTTGAAAACCCATTCCACATACACTGCATGTGAATAGCTGGTCTCTAGCTTGGCATCTTATGGAAACACTTTTTACCATATCTAATAGCATCTATGGTTGCTATGATCTGAACAGAATTACTATCATTCAGCTACACCCCATTCAACATACGCATATCTTAGAAATTGCTGAACTAATTTGGATATGCAGAAACAAAACTGAGAGGGTCACTGCTGCATTAAATAGACGCGAGTCAACTGCACATTCAAAAGGGGAGACAGAATAATGATTCCATATGTAAAAGAGGCATACAGTAATGTCATAGTAGTTTGAAGTCCGAAGTCAACTGTCGGTTTATAGATCTTTGGGCCGTGTAAGAATACGTTGCCTGGGATGCCCCACTTGGAGGTAAATCTAACGTACACCCCAAGCTTGATTGTAATCGTTGTTGTTTTCTTAAGACAAATAATTCGATATCTTCGTATTAATTTCCCACAAACAACGTCAAATGCCAACAACAGGGTAAAAGTCATCCAAATCGGCGAAACTAGAATTGTCTAGAAGTGAAAATACGTATTTGGAGAAGGGCATAAATTGCATGATATAGAGATGTTGAAATCATCAATGACAAAAAATACGAATGGGTTTTTTTACTTGTCTTTTTCCACCGAAAATAAGTCTTTAGCAGTTTCAAGGGATATATTAATTTATTTTGAGTTAAAAAATATTCATATTTACAAAAATGTAGCCTTATAAGGATTTATGGCAGTATCTATAAATGTTTTACAAAAAAATGTGCTGTTTTAAATTAAACAAGGAGTTGGATGTAAATTCACATACCCACTTATAAGTAAATGATGAAAGTTGAAATTGAATATGCTTGATGCAAGTAGAAAGTTATATCTAAAAAGGCTACGGTTAGCGTGATTTTAATGAATTATTAAAGAGATTTCACAATACTTAAATTTACTGAAAATCGGTAATCAATTAACAAATAGTATAAAACTTTGAATTTAGGCCACAAAAATGATTTAATGAAACAAAATATATTTTGATTAGTTGAACAGAAATGATCAAAGTAAGATAAAAAGACGTAAACAAATTGAATAATAGAGGGATCTTACCAGTAAAAATTAGAGAAACCTTGTAAAAAATATCCACCATTGCAGTTTATAGTTGAAATATTTTTGAATAAATAAGTAAAAGATTTGTGATCTTTCATTGTATGATAGGAGAATTAAAAGGTGAATCGTGACATGGTTGGCGTCATTGCCAAACATTTTTCCGAAGTGAAAATTAATTCTTTTTGGTGGCTTTTAAAGATGTTTACCAAAATAATCCCATTTTATCCTTTAAGTTCATTCAATGAAATGAACAAAGCAAGAGGAATACTGCTACTTTATCTGTTTAAATATCCGTTACCATAGACTGAACTAGTAATTTCTATGATTTTCCAATTTTCAGTGAAAAATCCAATTGAACTTGAAAGGTTAATAAAAGGTAAAAATGACGAAACAATTAACGATCACCAATGCCGGCATTTTTTTTATTTTCATTAGTTGAAAATTCAAATTATAATTCCCACTTCTCTTTATCAAAGATTCTAACAATTAGACATGCAATTAATTGGTCAAATGCCAATTTTTGGAGCTCCTTTCTTAGTAATAGTCTCGTTGTGTTCATATTTTTCGTCCCAAATATTCGCCTATATTTATTTTTAATAGTATTCGTTGTTACCATTTGAAATAAATATTATCCATTCTATAGTATCATGAATTTCTTTATGAATGTAGTCCGCCTCAAACAGACATTACTTTTTATTAAAATAATTGTTACTGGCATTCTAGTTGTAAGGAGCTTCAACAGTGTTATAATATATGTTATTTAACATTGCTCTCACAAATATTTCTCCATGGTAGAATGATGTTCTGGTGAGTAACACAAATGAAATACTCTTCAATCAGCAAAGCATCCTAAACCTTTGTACATGAAATAATACATATAGAAACGAGAAATTTCATAACAATCAACTATTGTTTTCTTCCATAGACTGCATTGATATTTCATTTATATCCTTTAATCATCTAATTTAGCTCAAATAGGTAGATGTATTAAGCATAGGATTCAAAGAAGAGTGCATGACTTAGGATGTGTGATGAAAAGATAAATGGAAGACTTTTTATTAATCGTGTATACTTTCAAAAAATGTGCTTTTTGTCATTTGTTGAAAAAAATTGCCAGATTAAAATCAAGAAAACGCAAATTGAGATGTGTGAAATTGTACGAATAGAAGAAGTCATTTCCACTTTGCATGGTTTGCATTTACTTGATTGGAACACATTTGTTCAAAGCCCTAAAAGCATACGTTTCAAATTGTATTGCTCGGTATTTTTTTAATTTCGTCTTTGGAATTTATGCTTTTCCTGATTACGTTGTCTGCCCAAAAAATGGAATTAAATGTCATTGGTTAATTGATGCAAAATTTTTGAACTGTGCTAAAATACTTATAGAATAACAAAGAAACAAGTAAGAAGAACTCTCAATTTATTCTAAAATTTTAAATTTGATACAAATATTCTTAATCAGTGCTAAAATACTTATCCAGTAATAAAAATCTAGTAGAAAAAAACGTCTAATACCAATTTTACAAATGAATGGTTTCTCTCGAGAACGCGCACAGATCTAAGCAGTCTAATTTTTTGGAAAATTTGATGCAACCAAATTCTTTTCATCAATACAAATCAATTTGTGAGCAATCAGCTTATATTTTTCCCTATTTCAGAAACTATATATATTATGAAAGAATGGTTGTCGCCAAAATGTTTGATTTCATCGACAATTAATCGAGATTTACGCTCTTTCGGGCGTTGTATTGTTAAGAACTTATCTCCGCGTTCTCAGATTTGATTGGCGTTCAAACCCATACCATCTATCCGTTAGACCATGGAATTTACTTCAAAACTATTGCTCTACCTAATATCGCATGTAGAGATAAAAGAAGCTGAAATCAAACGCTTTCATAGTGAACTCATCTAAATGATTTACCACGTATTGATTGGCTCGCCTTAACTGTGATTGTGTTCCAATGAACGCCACAGAGTAAACAAATTAAATTTGTAAATTTCTTTCCAAAAATATGTAGTAACGTTAATTTGTAGTTGGCTAACGTTTGATATATGAGCACATCCTTATTATAATTGTACAAAATAAAAATTTTGTCCTTTTATTTTCATCAAGTTTACTCAAAATATAAATTCATTTATTTGCCTTATGAGCTAGCTCCATTCGACATTTATTTTCACTATGCATACCTATTCATCTTCCTATAAGTATTTGCAAACTAATAGTTTGCTACTGTGCAAAGTAAATAAAAGGACTACATATTTATTAGGTTGGCAACGAAGTCATTGCCGATTTCAAATAAGAAGGCAAATTCGGAATTTCTGTTAAAAAATATAACTTTATTCAATTAGATATTGGCCGTTCTTGTCGATGACCTTTTTCCATCGTTCTGGCAGAGTAAAATTCCCTGTTCGTAAAATGTCTGGTCTTTGCTATTAAAAAACTGAATTAGGTGTGATCCGACATCATCCGCGTTGTTGAAAATTTAACATTTAACGAGTTTTGCATGGAACGAAACAAATGGTAATCCGAAGGCGCAAGGTCAGGGCTATATGGTGGGTGTAACGAAACATCCCAACCCAGTTCCAATAATTTTTGCCGAGTAACCAAAGATGTGTGGGGAGGGGGCCTTGCGTTATCATGATGGAAAAAAACACCCTTCCGATTTGATAATGCCGGCCGCTTATCTTCAATTGCATCCTTCAGTTTTTCGAGTTCTTCAACATACACATTTGAATTTATCGTTTGGTTCTGCGGCATGAGTTCAAAATACAAAATTCCTTTGTGATCCCACCACACTGACAACATAATTTTTTTTTGGTGAATCTCTGCTTTTGATAGAGTTTGGGCTAGTTGCTCTTGCTTTACCCTTGATCTCTTGCGAGTAACATTGTTATAAACTATCCACTATTCGCCGCCAGTAACTAGGTTCTTCAGAAATGGATCATTCTCATTCTCATTGCGTTTCAGTAGCGGCGAATCACAGATGCTAATCCGTTGCGTCAAATGAATTTCCTGCAACTGGTGAATCATAAATCCATAAATCAAGTTTCTTGACATAACCAAGGGTTTTTAATTTTTTTTTTCAATGCATGTATGCGACACATTGAGCTTCTCTGCAATATCTCGTGTTGTGCTGTGACGATTTGAATCGATAATGGCCTTGATATGGGTTTCATCCACTTTGACTGGGTGGCCAGATCGTTGTGAATTTTTCAGTGAAAAATCAGCGGAACGAAATCTTTCAAACCAATTTCGACACTGCCTTTCTTTTGAGGCTTCATCTCCATATACGGCACATAACTTCTTTTGTGCTTGCGATGCGTTCTTGCCTTTTCGGAAGTAATACAATAAAATGTGTCGGAATAGCACTTCCTGTTCTTTCATTTTTAAATTGAAATAAAGACAAAACTGAAGAAGTAAACAAACAATTTTTTTACTAATTAACCTAGAAGCCTATACAGTAAGAAAAAAATATAGGTTAGATGCTCTGGCCATGTTAACAAAACAAAAGAAAGTATAGAGTGAATCTGTCAACAAAAACGGCAATGACATAGTTGCCAACCCAATAACTACTAGGAAAAATTCTTAATGTTCAACAACGTCCGTTTTATTAGATTTCAAACTATGAAACTATTGCTGTTAAACGCGTCCATTTTACTATTAGTTAGACAGCATAGTTTTTTTTTAATTTTGCGAAGAAAAAGTGTTAGAAAAGATAACTTTGCAAACATTCATACCTTTACAAATTGTTGAGTTTGTTTTCTGTTCATGAATTGACTGGAAGTGGATTCGAATCTGATTTCTGACTTCGGATCTAAAATTACAGCTAGGCCAATAAAATTCGTCGATTCGATAGAGCGCCCTATTTACCGGCCCTTAAAGTATTTGACTGAGTTCGGCCGTTTGCGTTTTTCATGTGAGGGATACAAAATCGCTTGCAAATAAATTACATATAATCCGTGAATTAATGCTAAAACGGGAATTTGGCTTGTTAAAAGTAAACAAACAATCATCCTGTGGCAACAATTCTATTTGAAAAACGCCACATACAATTCTCGTCCACAAATATGTCTCGAGCTTTTTGTTTTTTAAATCAGGTGTTTGGTAGACAAAATGAAAGAGAAGCTGAATAAATTGAAGCCATTTTATTACTGAATTCCGTTTACTAACGAGAAGGAATGGCTATGTATATGCCTTTTTTATATGCCAATTCATATATTTTATCATATCCGATTTGTTCTAGAAGTGTTTTGAACTAAAAATCTCTTCTTAGCACAATTTTTTAAACCAATACTACAGCTGTAGCCCAATCGCTTTGTCGATTTCATTTATCGATCTTGAGACGTTTATTGGACGTTATCCAAACGCAGTAATATGAATTTTCTGGTAATACGCTTACAAATTAGACAAAGCGTATTGCATATCATCTGTTTATCTAAATATCATACGATTCAAACTGCAAATATGTCAATTTAATAAATTTATTTAAAATATATCATTTATAGTTGTAAGGAAATATTATTCATTCACTCTATTTGAGTCTTTGTCTCCAAAATGGTACTCCAAATATATATGTAAATTGAACAAAATTAGAGTTCATGTTAACACTGGAAATTAAACAAATGTGCTAACTTAAATAATATTTTCAACGTGCTTACCAACTTGCACCCAATTGTGTAGCATGCATAGTAGAAAAAAGTACAGTAATGAGTAGTAAAGCGTTTTGATAAAACCGAAAATAGTTGTTACTTAATGCCTTTGGCAAAATATAAGGTTCAAATTTTCAATATTTCGAATAAAAGCCTGAGTGGCTTATTGGAAGTGTGATGCAAACTAAAAAAATAATTAAATTTTAATTTAAAAAGAAGCGTATTCTGATTGATAATCATGTTATGATAAAATGGTTGAAGAAAAAATTGCGTTTACTGACTTTGAAGCTGGATTATTTCATTGCACCAATTTCTATGTATCTGCTATCTGGGCCTGATTAGTTCGACCAATTCTTATGGTTCAATTTCTCATTCTTGACGTGTCACCTTAAAATTGTTGAAAAGATACACCTTTACTTGGCCAATGTTTGAATTGGTCTCTCAGAGGGGAGATAAAATATGACCGAGAAGTGCGTAATAACCTCTTTTCCGGTTTTTTTCAACACTTGCAGTAGTATTGCCTACTCAAGATATTTAGAAAGAATTATGCAATCATAGGAAGATCGTATCTATTGTTTTGCTTCAGATGCAACTGAATTAACATATTACATCATACCATATCCCCATGGTAGAAACCGCATTATTATTGATGGCAAGCGACCAACAGTAATGCATTTACCGGATTATAGTGACATTTAATAAAATTTAATTTCAATATTCATCAATAATTCAATCAGCACACTATTTGAAAAAGCGTGCACATAACCAAATTTTGTGGACAACAATCAGTCGAAGTTCAGGCAGAAAAGTACCTCAATTGCTAAAAGACGACCAATTTAGATATCATATTTTGCAACACAAAGCATTCCTTTAAATTCTCGGCATAATTTCGCAGCTAGCATGCCGCTTATCATACTCAAGCTCTTGACAAGCAAAAAATGCAAGGGACGTAGATTGAATATTAGTTGTTTCATTTATAAATGGCATTCACTTTTAAGCAATAGTTATTAGGTACATGTTTGAATATTTCTCCTGAGAAGTGCCAAATGTGAATTACTTCTAAAGGGTGTACATTTGAATGGATTTTCGTCACTGAAGATCTTCTTGTGAACATTCAGTTCATATTTATGCCAAATTTGCTTTCCACAATTCTTACAGACGAATATTAATCTAGCCATCATGCTTTCATATGTGAGCGTTCAAACGAATTTTCTGCTTCAAAGGCATTTTACAAAAATTCGAAGTGAAACGCCTTTATCACATACGGTTTTCTTACTCATATTTTGGACGTCCTCTCAAAATTCATCTGAATGAGCACCATTTATTGGACTATTACTCTCTATTGTGGAATTCGACTTCTTCACGATTGTTCAAATTACGAAGAAAAAGTGTTGGTAAAGATAGGTTTGCAAGCTAACATACTTTTTGCAAGCTGTCGAATTCGAATTCTGTACATGAACTGACTGGTAGAGAATTCGAATCTCATTTCTGTCTTCGGAACTAAAATTGCTGCTGGGGCAATAATAATTATTGACTGGACAGCTGACCAACAAAGAATCGTCATTTCGGTGGTGCGTTCTATTTTCCTTCACAAAAGTATTTGACTGAGTTCGGCGTTTTAGATTTCATCACGTTCTCAATTGAATGGAAGCAAATTCGCATGCAATGAAATAAAATGCAATCCGTGAATTAATGCTAATACCGGAATTTTGCTTATTAAAAGTAAACAAGCAATCATCCTGTGGCAGAAAATCTATTTGAAAAACGCCGCACACATATCTCGTCTAAAATTTTGTCTCGAGTTTGTTGCTTTTTGTCATTTATGGGTAACCATGCTCTGGAAAAAAACAACATAAAAATGCATATACTGACATGTAAATCCGATATCTTTTCTTCTTCAATAACTATTTCAACAAAATGCTAATTAATAAATTCTCATTTCTTCTGCTTGTTGATTCTACATCGCACACACTCATTACTTTTTCTTTGAGTTTTAATGAGTAAAAAACGCTTAAATCTTTGAGGTTTCATTTTTGAAAAGAATGTTATATTGCGAGAAAATTAATTTCGTCGAAATCAAAAACAATTCACCAAAGAAAAATTATAATTTAGGCGTTTTTATTTAAACAAGCACAAAATAAATAACATAAGAATTTCGGGCTCAAATGAAAATGCTCTGCGATGTTGAAATTAACTTTCGCTTTCGATTACATCACGTAAATCGCCTAAATGTAGAAGTTCTTTTAAGAGAAACAAATAACTTAGACAAGTTTAAAATAAATTAGTTGAAATGTGAAGCCGTATTAAAATAAATCATTCGAATCTTAATAAGGCAAAACCATTTCATGTCTGAAAATGTTGCCTAGAAGTTCAATTACAATTAAATAATCGACTGTTAATTGTACACTATTCTGCACATATTAACGGAGGTTAGGCAAGAGTTATTTAATCAAATGCTCAACTAAATATCATAGCATAACTTTTAAAAAAAAATAATGCGTACATTTGGAATAAACGGCAAAAAGTAATTGACAGGCAGCCTTTATATTATCCGCTTTTGCTGTTTGCTTGTTAAATAATCTGTAAAATAAATATTATGCATGTGCTTTTTCTAGCTTGTGCCTTAATTGCGGCTGTCCATTCCGTTTTGGAAACACACCATATAAAGCAAATTATTTCGAAATTCATATTTCCAACTTAGAAAGACAATTTAAATAAGTCCATTTTGAAAATCCAATATCAAATCATACATGATTGTAACAATAGACGGGGTTACAACACCGATAGCTTAGTGTTGTGGTTTGCCTTTCCAAACCTCCTGGATCCGTTGTCCACCTTCCGTTTCTCAATATATGAAAAATGCTCATCCAGTAATTCTTAAGCCTTTGGTGAGCAATGTGTCCCAATTTGTTCTTTTTGGCTCTTCCAAGAGGTTTCTCACCCTATTTCAAAACTGATTGAATTGTTGCAATTTTTCACAGTTTAGATGAAAATTTATATCTTTTTTAAAATTTTTTCAAGGTTCTATTATTCAATTCAAACGTTACATGCAGTAATCAAACCATAGCTTTAGGTTCTTTTCAATCTTCTCCCAATTAGTAATCTGTTTTAATGTCAAAAACGTGAAGGCACGCAAAGGTAATAAAACTGTTTAATATTCAACAAGATTTAAATTTCAATAATTATGTGCAAAGATCTTCACTAAAATTAAGAATACTTTTTTCCACTTCATTCACTTTCAACGAAGATTAAAATAATGCCTCACACTGTTAATAAACTAAGATGAAAAGGATGATTTTCGATTTCTGACAGATAGTAATTTATTATTTAAACACAAAATTTGTTGATAAATCAATTTACTTTTGCACTTTCAAATATTTATTATTAAGGTTTGTAAATCAAAAGTGGATGTGTCTAATTATTTGAAGTTCCAGACTGTTACTCCAAAAGAACTAAAATGTGCAACATTAGAGTTCATGTTGACCCTGGAAACAAAGCACATAAATAAGCTAACGTGAAAAATAAATTGTTAACTTGGTTGACCACGTGGACCCAAATGAGCTACCTCTTCCGTGAAAACCGTATAGGAATGAATAATTGTGTATATTTGACAGATCGGAATAAAATTGCAATTTAAATTACTTCAGAGATAATTCAAATGCTATCAGAAAGCTTAGTTCCCTAAAGCAGTGGAGTATGAAAATAATCGATCTGCGAAGCATATTAAGGGGCTAATTGTAAGTTCCGATTTAGATTTAAATCAAGTTTAACTTGACATTAAACTGGACTAGATGAGACTATGACAATATTTGCGGAAATCTCTTGGGGATTATTGAAGACAATGTTCAATTCACCCTGTTTGCAAAAACAAATTAGCATATTGCTGGCATGTTAAGAACCAACATTTTATTTTCATGGCATTCACTCTTGCAAGCACGAATCGTTCCATGTGGTCCATTTCCTCATTTTATCTTGATTCGGCTTGTTATACATCTATTTACGAAAGGACTTTTATAACTTTTTTTCAAATTTTAATGTGTTCAGCAGTTATTGAAACGAATTAATAGTCTTAACTTTTGAATAAGCCAAGAGCACTGACCATGGATACCAAATATATTTTTAGGAGACTGTTGTAATTTAATATGCCTGAGACAGTGTCTCTTTTCTGAGTCTTATATGCTATATTTTGTACAAATTTTACTTTTTGACTATTAATTGCAAATTACTGAATTTGATATGAGTTTAATAGGTCGTCTTATTTTCATCTCAATTAATCATATTTTAAGCGTCTGAGTCAAAATTAAGCAATTTACCAATTGTTAAATGATCAAATATTTATACACATAGTCAGCTGTTTTTGGAGTTACTATCAAAAGGACCATTATAGATGATCATGTTTTTTGGGTAGGGATGCAATTTTGGGCAGAATCTCATTCAAAATAAATGGATCTTGATTTATGGAAGACAGGAAATATAATTTGAATTAAAGCTTTTCTCTGACATTGCATACTCATAACTACAGACTCATAAATCAAGGTATTAATTTGTATCTTGGTCAACTGTACTTACATTTGGAGCAGCACAAATTAAAATGGAATCATTAGCCATGCTTTCAAACAATGATCAAATGATTTTTGCTGATAGATCGATCACATTTTCTTCAATTGTGTGGGTGGGCATGTTTCTGTCGTTTAGACTTAATAGCGTTCCGTTCAATACGTGCAATATCTACATGGATTATAAATTTATATTAGTGTAAGACTGACCAGATTAATGGTAGTAAATTTTTGAGATTATTAATAATATTCAAACAAACTACAGATGACACGAATAGAAAATTATATTTTACTACCATAATTTATTAAGTCACGAACGTCTGAGTCAAGACATCAAAGTTTAATAGTGAAAAAGCAAAAGTTTTACACCCTTATTGCGGTCATAATGGTTCGTTATCAAAAAGTTATATTTGATCATGTTATTATGGAAATGCAGTAATTTTGCCTCCATTCACATTTAATAAAAAAAACAGTTCGAACAATTAAAATTAACTGCATTTAAATTCTAGAAGACCAGAAATTCACATGTAATTAAAGACTTTATCTGGCATAACATACTCATGAAGACAAATCTAAATCTCAAGATCTCAGGTCAATGGTATTATATATGTGAGATGCTTTATAATACTCTCACAAATCACAAATGTCGCCAGTTTTACATTTTACAAAGATGTAAATAAATGAATTTTATGGGGAATAAGTTAATTTTACTCACCTTGACTTACTATTGTTCAGTGTCAAATGAAGTCCTAAGTTGATTAGGAAATTCAGCGATATTTAAAAATTTATCTATATCCAAAGTGAACGATTTTGAAGTGGTGGCCATTGAGGTATTGAGCATCCCTAAGGTCATTCCTCTAAAATATAAAATAGCTGTCAGTAAAGTTCTATTTATTCGTTATTTTTTAACACTCGTGTAGAAGAGGCTTTTCAAATTGAATAAAATAAGACAGTTGTGAAGAAAGTTAAGGATGAATAGCGCAAACAGTGCTGGGGAATGTTAAGGCAATCACAAGGTGTTTCAATATGCGTTCTTTAAATTGATGAAAACTAAAACGGAAAACTCACGTAGAAAATAGTAATTTCAAAGACTTATGAATGGTTTTTTTGACCTGATTCAAAGCTTCATAAATAAGTTTTTAGCACGAGAGAATGGGTGGTGCTGTCGTACAACACTATTTGGAGCCACCGTACAAACGCTATCCGATCGGAAGCTTCACCCTTAATTGTTTTAAATAATCCGTTTTAAGTGATATGATCGTAAGAGATGCAGATAAATATTCTAAATCAATTTAACAATAGGCAATGAAAGTCATTTAAGTCATTTAATTAAATTATAACAATTATTAGTTTTGTTAATTATTTAGGCGAGGTTTAGACATACTTTGTTTATAAACCTATTGATGCATAAGAGAATATCAAATCTAAATTGAAGTATCACCAACAAAAATGACACTTTCCATTGGGACTTGGAAAAAATTTACTGCAAGAAAAACAATTTGTTTGCATATAAAGCATATACAAATTCATATAAATATAGCCCCTTTGATGAATTAATAATCGTATCAAAAAATTTTTAAATTTTACAATAGGAAGCTGATTCAAATTAAGCAAGGATTTGGAAATAAAATTTTAACCAAGCCAATAAGTAAATGAAAAAAACGCTTGCCGCAAGTAGCTATTTTTGCCTTAAAAAAGAGGGCTAAAGTTAAGGTGATTATAATGAATTATTAAAGAGATTCCTCAATGTTTTGTTTATATTGATGAAGAATGAAAGACATTGAATTTAAGCTCCAATAATGATTTATATGCTCAATAAAATAAATTATGATCGATTGATTAGAAATGAAATAATGAAGAGAAGAAAATTCGAATAATTTGAATGGATGAAAGACCGTTCCATTGAATATTAAAGAAACCTTGTAACAAATTTCTAAAAATTGCATTTTCCATTTGAAATGTATTTTGAATAAATTAATGAAAGATTTGTGCTCTTTCATTGTATGATAAGAAGATTAAAAGATAAATCGTTACACCTTTCGTCTCATTTTTCAGCATTTTTCCAGTGTAAATATTTAATTCTTTTCTGTTGTTTCCAAAGATGTTTATCAAAATTATTCTATTTTTTTTGTGTTCATTAAATAGAAGAAACGAAACATGAACGATAAAGCTGTGATATTTGCTTTGATATCCATAAACAGAGACTGAGCCCGTGAGTTTAAAGTTTTATTCACTTTACAATTAAAAGTCAAATTGAATTTGAAAGGTGCACAAAGGTTAAATGACGAATCCATTAACGATCATACACGATTGAAGTTGCTTTTATTCTTTAATTTAAAATTAAATTATTATATCTACATTTTTTGCCAGAGATTCTGACAATAGGGTAGGCTAACCGCGAATCCAATTTAGGCTTTGGTAAAGATTTTCTACCAGATATCAATCTGTCTACTTATACAAATATTCAAATTCACAAAATGCTTACGATATTAAAATGTGTGTAATTTTAACAATGTCAAGGAGGATGAGGCAACTGATTAGTATTGCATTTGAATATACTTGCTGGAAGTAGGTATTTTTTACTAAAGTTTGTGATCCTTTATTTCGCCGGAGTTTATACTGATATTTTGTCTGCAAAGTTCTGCCATATGCTTGCTTTTCAAATACTTTGCTGATTGATATCTTGATCAATAATGAAATTACGTTTTATTAAATGTCCCTTTAATCCGATAAATGCCTCACTGATAGTCGCTGGTTATGAAAGGAGTTTTAAGGCGTCAATAGTGATGCGACTTCAACCTTCTGGATACGTCATGGTGGGATTTGTAGAACCAGATGCAACTGGAGGAAAACCAAAAGTAAAGTATTCCTATACTTTGCATAGTCCTTTCTAAATATCTTGGTGTAGGCAAAACTACTACTAGTGTCGAACCATAAGAATGGGTTGAATTAATCAGGCCCAGATAGTGGATACATGAGAATTGGTACAATTAAATAATACAGTAAACGCAAATTTCCATACGACCATTTTATCAAAACCCGATGATACATAAGTATGCGTTTCTTTGTTAAATCATAATTGAATAACTTGAGTAGTTTGAATCACAACTCCAATAAGCCAATATACCTTCAAATCCAATTATTTAACTATTAAACTTTCATTTTCGCTAAAGGCATTAAGTAATCACTGTTCAGACTAATTTTAACTGATGGAATTAATTTCCCCTCCTATTGCAAACTAATTATTTGTATTTTGGAACGGAAGATGTATAAGCCTGGAGACGACAATTAGCTGTCCTAAGGCAAGCATCTTACAAGCAAAACGGACTTCCTACGACAAGTTCATCTCTAAGAACAACTATCAAAGAGATAGCCAACGCACTTTCAAATTCCTGGGTAATCTTCAAAACAACAATTAAAGACCCAGGAAAGAACCAATACGTTTAAAAACAAACTGCTTACCACCGACTCCGAAATAGCTAACTGCTTTGCGAGGTTCTATTCCCACAAGCAAAAGAAAAACCATTTTGTCAGAAAATCTTCAAGAGATTCAAAGCTACAAGTAAGACAGTTTGGTGAAATTAAAGAAGACATAGCAACACCAAATAATGTACTTACTGAACCATCGCGATCTTGCAAACTTAATGCTGCTATAAAACGGCTAAAGTTCAGGAAGTCTCCTGGCGAAGGCGGTATTCATCCGGAATTTCTAATTAAAATGGGACCCAAAGCCAAGGAAACCATGCTAACGATTTTTATCAAAATTTGGGAGACCAGTCTCGTACCAAACCAATGGAAAGTTGCCATAGTAATACCAGTACTAAAACAGGCCATAAACCCACTTCTAAGGTACAAGGATACTACCATAGAAAAAACCAATGAGTTCACATATCTCGGAATGACTTTTGACACAAAGCGAACGTAGAAAAGCACATTGCTAAAATAGCAGAACGAGTCTCCAATA
>UZAE01013402.1:0-22819 GCA_900617975.1 Rodentolepis nana | reverse complement strand
CCCCCCTCAATTTACTTCTCCTGACCCACTAATAATGAACTTAAGCTCTTCCGCATGCTTTCTTTGTCTAATTTTACCACCGTTTAATCACCTTTACTCTCAGTAAACTAATGCGGGAAAAAATTTCCCCAGTTCGGCACTTCGACAACCCTCTAACCTAGTTTTGAGATGTCGAGAGAGAGAAAGCGTCTTAATTCAAACGTCTGGTGATGATGACATACATATTTTGTCAAACAGTAACAATTCGTGATTCTATTTGCCAGCCGTTTAGAACCAGATGCACCCCGAAAATAGGCAAAGTTCAAAATGTCTCTGTAAAAAATTTTAGTTCTGACAGGAAAAAAGTACATGTACCTTTTCGCCAAAATCTTTCTGGGGGGGGGGGACTTCACTCTTCACTACCAGTAGTAAATATTTGACGCTGATAACATTTCACTACCCTGGGAAGTAGTTCAACATTACCAACAAAATTGAATGAAAAGTTACAATTTACATTCAATGAAACAGGGGTATGCAAAAGACTTACCTCCACGTGATGCACCCTGGGCAACGTATACTCATACGGCAAAAAGTCTATTAACCGGCAGTTGACTTCTCAATTCAAACTACCTTGACCCGACTGCATGTCATGTTCCACCACTTCCACAGTACTCACCTCACCTTTTTTCTACCTTTGTTTCTCTCTATCTCTTTTCCATCCTTGGATCACTTTTCTGTTCCCCTTGTCGAATTTTTTTCACTTTGATGTTCCCCCTCTCCTCTATGAAGCTCGAAGTCAGCTAAATGCCTAATGGTAACTATCATAAAGCATGCCATTTGAAATAAATCTTTAATAAAAGGGGGTTAAGCATAAAATCAGAGTGTGAATTTCAATGGGTAAAACTTCGGACCAATAGAAAATTGAATAGTACGAGGAACAATACACGTCTAAGGAGACATTGCAGTTTACTGATTTCAACGACCCCCCCCCCCCTCAATTTACTTCTCCTGACCCACTAATAATGAACTTAAGCTCTTCCGCATGCTTTCTTTGTCTAATTTTACCACCGTTTAATCACCTTTACTCTCAGTAAACTAATGCGGGAAAAAATTTCCCCAGTTCGGCACTTCGACAACCCTCTAACCTAGTTTTGAGATGTCGAGAGAGAGAAAGCGTCTTAATTCAAACGTCTGGTGATGATGACATACATATTTTGTCAAACAGTAACAATTCGTGATTCTATTTGCCAGCCGTTTAGAACCAGATGCACCCCGAAAATAGGCAAAGTTCAAAATGTCTCTGTAAAAAATNAAAAAGTACATGTACCTTTTCGCCAAAATCTTTCTGGGGGGGGGGGACTTCACTCTTCACTACCAGTAGTAAATATTTGACGCTGATAACATTTCACTACCCTGGGAAGTAGTTCAACATTACCAACAAAATTGAATGAAAAGTTACAATTTACATTCAATGAAACAGGGGTATGCAAAAGACTTACCTCCACGTGATGCACCCTGGGCAACGTATACTCATACGGCAAAAAAGTCTATTAACCGGCAGTTGACTTCTGACTTCAAACTACCATGGCCCGACTGCTTGCCATATTCGATCCCTTTCACAGTACACATCTTACCTTTTAATCTACCTTTGTGTCTGTCTACCTCTTTTACATCTCTGAATCGCTCTTTTGTACCCCACCCCTCGACTTTCTGCTACTTTGATGTTCCTCCTTCCCTCTGTGAAGCCCGAAGTCAGCTAAATGGCTAATGATAGCTATCAAAACGCCTGCCATTTGAAATAAATACATTCAATGAAACACATATACAAGCAACAAAAAAGTGCGCTTACTTCAGAAGTAGAGTGAGTTGAGGGATTGCGATCAGCTGCAGAAAGATCAAAAAAGGTACTTTGACCAGCCATCAATTCACCCGAAGGAAGTAGACCACCAATGTCAGCATAAAGGCATGCAGAGCAGATAAGCTTATAAAAAAGGCAAAAAATAGAGAGGAATGACATAGGAATTGCCAATTAGAGTAAAACTATGGCCAACCAAAAGATCCCACTTTTTAACAATAATGAAAAGGGTGGTTGAAAACCAACGAATCAAAAGCTTTCTGCACAGCCCTACTGGTTCGAAGTCTAGGTTCTCACAGAGCCAAGACTGCAAGAAACAAAGGTGCGCAGCAGACTACTCTGAAAAAAAATTCTGTAACTTCGACATGTAAACCTACTTTGAGAAAGTACAATGCAGCAGGTATAACTCAATCAGAACGCAAACAACCAATTAAGTCGACTTTCAAAACTGCGTAAAACAGGGTTCAAGGTGTCGATGCTCAACAGTGTACACATGTGAACCAAGTTAATCGCTATGTACGGTCAATAAGAAATGTGTAGCAAATTCTCATTTTCCATCATTACTAATTGGGGGGTGTGCGATAGACTTACCTCCATGTTGTGCACACTGGGCAACGTATGCTCATACAGCAGTTGACTTCAAACTACCATCACCCCCCCCCCCCCCCCCCACTGTAAGTCATATTCGATTACTTCACAGTACTCACCTCACCTTTTCACTCTACCTTTATGTCTCCCCCTTTTATATCTTTGAAATACTCTTCTGTTCCTCCCCCCCCCTCTCGACTTTTTTCAATTTGATGTTCCTCCTCCCCTCTGTGAAGCCGGAAGTCAACTAAAGGGCTAATGATAACTATCAAAACGCCTGCCATTTGATATAAATAAATCTTTCCTAATTGTGCATGTGAATTTATACAACTGACAACACACCAATTTCAAAGATCAAAGACAGCTCGATCCCACCGATTGCATCCACACACACACACACACACACGCACACACACACACAATGCAATACAATTACAAGGGTTGCTAACTAACCCGCATTTGGAGAGAAAGAGCCTCCGGAATGGGTCGAAGATAGAGATGTTGAGGCAAGGGAGAGGAGGTGATATTTACCCGAGATGTCACCTGTTGTTGAGATGATAAATTTCTTTCCCGAAGAGCAGCTGAATTCTGCATCACAACAGGTTCTGGAGCACAGGACTTGCCAATAATTGGAACCGGGATCCACCAACCACGACTACATGATGAGACATTCACGGAATCTGCATTAGCTCTATACAACAAAAAGTATAATCTACTTAGTACAGTGGACTTGATATGGAGTATTGCATTCTAGATGTGTATAGTGATATACTACAAGAGTAAATAATAAATCAAGTGGTGTGACCACCCACGCAAAAACAAATTAACCACCCCGAAAGCTCGGAAAAGAGTGGACATGTTCTCACCCACCAACTTGAGAGTCAAAGGAAAAAGATTAAATATTTAGGTGTCATAAAAAATAGGAAATTTGGCATTTCTTTGCAATATAAGAAGGGCTTCTATCTCCCTCTCCCCCCCCTCTCTCTGCCTCATACATAAATAGGCTTCTCAACCAATCGGCAAAGATCTTAGAATCACACAAGTTCAATGTATAGCATACTTCTGCTTTAAAGACAGAGACGCTAGTGGGCAAGAGTCAACCAGAGGTAAACTCACTTAATAATAATAATACAGGCTTTTGCACAATTAATCAAGAGCATTTTAAATCTCAATACTTTCTTCAATCTTTGGGCAAAAACAAAATCCACTTCATTCTGAATTGTGAACTAACAGCCTGGCTATCATTTTGATATCGCACAGAATTTATCTACTCGAATCATTCTTATGGGACTCAATTTACAACCGAAATCAGGAAGACATATTTATTCTCCCCCTACATTCCACCCCCCACCCCCCGACATTTTACCCCACTGTATACCAAATTCGACTACTTCCACAGTACTCACCTCACCTTTTTTCCAACTTTGTGTCTGTCTCTTTTACATCTTTGAAACACTCTTCTGTTCCTCCCCCCATTTTGAATTTTTTAATTTGATGTTCCTTCCCCTCTATGAAGCTTGAAGCCCATAAACCGACAGTTGACTTCTCACTTCAAACTACCATGATCCCACTGTATGTCATATTTGACCCCAGTACTCATTTTAACTTTTCATCTGTGAATCACTCTTCTGTTCCCACTCTAATTTTTCTTACTTTGATGTTCCTCCTTCTCTATGTGAAGTCCGAAGTCAGCTAAAGGGCTAATGATAACTACCAAGACACCTGCCATTTGAAATAAATAAATAAATCACTCATACGTCCTGTGAATTTTCAAGGTATTTCGATATTCCTAGGTGGAAATTACTTAGATTAACCGACGCACAATGAAACCGTCTTAATATGGAGCATATTTCACTTTCCTTCAATTCTACAACGAAAGCATGTTCGGTAGAAAAAAAGGTAATGACTTACATTCGTCTCTCTCTGGTTGGACTACCAGTTTCAGCCTCAAGGGAGTGGGTGACGCTGAAATCCATTGAAACTCCAGAAGTGGCCGTATCAAAGGAGACACGGGGTGGTGGCTTTCGTGATGGACGCTTGAAAAGTCGTGAAAAGCTAGAAAGAGAAACCACAAAGTATAAATAGTGACAAAGGTCGATTGGGTTTTTTTGTGAACTTTAAGCAAAATTAGAAGAGATACCAGAGGTAAATTTCAGCGTCAAATAGATAGTTACGCCTAGCACAACCTTGTCATAACAATAATCAATAAAACAATCTCTTAGAAATGCGTACAGCCAACTTGTGATCTTGAAAATTTAAAAAAAAGTGATTGCATCCATCGTTCATTAAAAAAAACAAATTATATATATATATATATATATATATATATATATATAAGCAATTATTCAAATGAAAAAAAACTATGGAAATTCCTCCCTAAAGTTACTAGCCACATTATGGAATCCATTAGAGTCCAGTTGGGGAATTTGCGTCGAGGTCAACGTGTAGATCTAGCAGGCATCGATGATGAGCGCTACACATTAATAAAAGTGGGTGGCTAAGCTAAGTAAAAAAAAAGGAGTAAAAGATTAAAATTACTTGCCATAGTAATTGACTTTTAGGCAAATTAAATTTAAATGACACTTTGCTCACTGCTAGCACCCTTGGGAAGAGATGCTATAGCAGTGATTTGGGAGGTGATGGCGATAAAAAATTGTTTTTTTCAACAAGAAAAAAGACCTGGTGGATATGGGGATAGAGGATGATAGCTGAAAGATGCCACCAAAGTGGACACGGATGAAGAAAAGAAAAAAAGGTACGATAGAACCAAAAATAAACCTTTTATCGATCATCCATGACATTAAGCGGAAAAGTGTATGATCTCTAGGAGTCGCTAAAGACATCGATAACTTTTACGCGGATTTGACGCAATGGAGTGTGTCAGCAGAAAACTGAAGAGTAAAGTTGAATAAGCAGTACCAGCAGTCCTGACTACATCCTTCTCAACTACTATTCCATCAACATTTAAAAACATAAGAACAAGAGAAGAGGAGTCAGACAAGATTATAAAGACGCCCCAACCACTGGTGGAAAAGTGATTAAAGTTGGTAATCGATTAATAGGCACAGCAATCCAATTAACAAAACGATAAATTGGAATTTTGAAATGTGAAATATTAATTGGGCAAATATTATCCAACCGTAAGCCAAAAATCCGATGGGAGTGGGACTAACAAATTTTATTCAAATCTCCCTTCAACATAATTCACTAAATTGTCAAAATGCAAAACAAAGAGATAACTCACAAAAGCATGAAGGTGCCGCTTCCTGCCTCCGATTTGTCATAAGCTCGACGACGCTCGGAATTAATGACATTTGAGTACCTCTCTCGAAGGTCAGCGTAATCCTCCTGTAATTGGATTCGATCCATCAACACTTTGGCCATCTCCTCGCGAGTGAAATTGCGTCTTCGAGACAATGGTGTCTCATTCTAAATTTCCAAAGGGAGAAATAGGAGAGCCAGAGCAAATGTGTGCTTGACTACCTTGCTGTGTGCATTTATAAATTTAACTTCTTTTCACACGTTGTGATTAAGTCATATAAAGACGTGGCAACCAAAGGGCCAATGCCCAGTCATAGTAATCGATAGAACCATGATGACTTTTGCCATGGCTCACCCACATGAGCACACACACACACACACACCCATCGATATAAGCACTTCTATCCACTGCCCACAAGAACGCCCCCGTCTCCCTTTACTTCTTCTGATCTTCTCTCAGCAAATTCTGCTCACCGACAACTTGACTTTCCTGTTGTCAGGGCTTATTCTACAGAATAGTTGAGACCTAACGTAAGGATACCTCAGCCATTGGTAACACCCCCCCCCCCTTAAAGATTTTTTACCCACAAAATTCGCTGGTTCTTCAGTAGCCCTCGCATTGACCATTAGCTTTCAAGCAAAAATATAGAAGAAGAAAAAGGTGTCCCATACTTGACTCTCCTATGAATGATAAAGGCCTAATCGTCCGTACTATGGTCTTAAATATAACAAAGAACCTAAGGAGAGCTTCCAAGAGCAATAAATTATTCGAAACTACGATGAAACATGCTTTCGAAATGTATTGGAGAATGGCCACTGGAAATTCCCCCATGAAGTCTGCCCTACAGCTGTCCATCCGAAAATCTTGCTCCAAAATAGTGCTGGGTGAAATAACGAAATAGTATTCAAATTATAATTGAAAAATAAACAATCTCGAGAGAACTTGTTCCACACCTACCCAAAAGACAAATATTTGACATCTGAGTAAGATTGTACAAGGAAAATGCGACTCAAGCCGTAGAAGTTAATTGAAATTCCATCTAGGAAAATAAGTATACCTCCAAATTGGCATATGAGGTAGAGAGTTCTCCTAATTCTGCAATTCAATTTTACCACTCACCTAAGCACTTATTAGAGTAGAAACTTCTCAATTCGGGGTGTGGGATAGACTTACCTCCACGTGGTGCACCCTGGGCAACGTATACTCATACGGCTAAAAAAGTCTGCCGACTGGCAGTTGACTTCTCACTTCAAACTACCATCACCCCACTCTACGTCATATTCCACCACTTCCACAGTACTCACCTTACCCTACTATCAACCTTTGTGCCTGTCTCTTTTACATCTTTGAAACACTCTTCTGTCCCCCCCCCCATCTCGACTTATTTCTCTTTGATATTCCTTCCCCTCTATGAAGCCTGAAGTCAGCTAAAGGGCTAATGATAACTATCAAAACGCCTGCCATTTGGTATAAATAAATAAACTTTTCAATTCAAAAGCCATTGAACCAAGTCACAAAAATGGTTGATGAAACAAAGGCACTAAATAACTACATCTCCTACAAGATGAGAAGTACGAACAGAGAGAAGGAGAGAGAGAAGGGAGACAAAGTGAAACGTACCAAAGCCATTTCCTGCTGAGTTTTCCTAAGTTCAGACAGGTCTGTCATCAGCCGAGCATTCTCCTCTTCCACCTGTTTAACATGCAACTGCATACTTGAACGGCAAATCTGCATTTGACTCAAGGTCTCCTTCAACTGCTCTTTTTCGCTGCGGGAGGAGCAGAGAAGAAAAAAGGGACGTGGACAGTTAATGTCGCGGTACAATATCGTGGGGAAATGGGGGAGAGGGGGAGGGGAGGGGTTGGCGCGAGAAAGCAAAAAAATAGCCCACTTACATATCCACCTCTTCCAGTCGAGTTGCTAAGTCATTTATGACGAAGTTGAGCGCATTTCTACATGATAGAAAAAAGGGTTGATAAGCGCATTGGTAATTAAGAGAAGCTGACTTAAGGACACCCAATTTTCGTTGCATTGTATGAGCACTCAAGTTCTTTATATATATATATATCCTTTACCAGCGGTAAAATGTGAATTTTGTTGGGCATTCCAGGGGGTATTAAATAATTTCATGCTTGATTCAATCTTCCAATGAGAATGTGATGCTTGAGTCTGGGGGGGGGGGGGGGGAAATTCGAACTAAGGCAGCTTACTTCAATCAATAAATGAAACAGTCGTATTGATTTCCTTTAATTACCTACGGATCCACCACTTATTATAACACAACGATCTAAATTTACAGTGTTGAGCGTTGGAGAATAACTAATACAGGTTAATAGAGTAAATATAAACAAACCTGAATGACAAGGAGTGTAAAGACGTTGAGGGTAAAAGCGACATCTGATTTTGGATTCAGGTAGTAAATCGTTTAGTGATTAGTTCAAAATTCGAATTACAAAATTAATGACTCGTCGCATAGTCCGCGACGATATCCAATGACTACTAACCGTTCTAAATGAACGTTCTAAACACTTCAACATATCGCTTTCTCTTTCTTTCAAAGGCTGAGAACGTAAATTAATTTAGCATGGCATTAATCAGTGAACAGGATCTCAGTAAAGCAAAGCACAATAAAAAGCGTCCAATCAGAGTGAAGGAGGCATAATTTAATCCATAATATCAAAGTTAATAAATTATTCAACTATTAAAATGAAGAGGAAATTGAAAATCAATTGAAGGTGTGTGCTTGCTTACATTCTAGTCTCCTTTTCATTGATTTCATTTACGAGTTTATTGATCTCCTTAATAGCATCTGAGAAGAGGGAAAAAGTCCTGCTCAAGATTATTACATCACATAATACATTCAAATCAAATGAAAGGAAATTAACCGAAGTGATTGGTATTTCCATCAGTTTGCATGGAGGCAACGGGAGAAGAACCTGCGAGGGGTGGGGGGGAATTTATGCATTAAAACAAATTGGAGTTAGGTAAAACAAGGGAAGAACAAAACAAGGAAACTTACAGCCCCCAACATCACCATTTTCGCTCTTATCCTCAGAATTGGATATGTCTTCACAGTTCTCATCGGCTGAAAGTCTGCACAAAAGAAGGCATTGAAAGTCATTTAGAAAAGGAAGCTCGTAGGATAAAAGATTGCGTACATCCAGTGGTGTAAATATATTATTTCTAATATTTTGAACATGGGGCGTGCGATAGACTTACCTCCACGTGGTGTACCCTGGACAACGTATACTCATACGGCAAATAAGTCCATAAACCGGCAGTTGACTTCTGACTTCAAACTACCATCACCCCTCACTGCATGTCATATTCCATCACTTCCACAGTACTCACCTCACCTTTTTCTACTTTTGTCTCTATTTTACATCTTTGTAACACTCTTCTGTCCCCCCAACTCTCGAATTTTTTTCACTTTGATATTTCTTCTCCTCTTGAAAAGGTTGTAGACTCAATATAATGATTGAGGGAAGACCAACATGGATGAATCCTTTGAATTAACGAAACAGAAGATGTGGATAGATAGATAGAGGAATTAAGTGTGCACCCGTGGTGTCATCGACAAAAATATAAAAATGTTATTGAGATTATCAAGTAGCAAAAGCGCAAAGATAATCTACTAACTGGTACATTAGTTTCCCCATAAGAGGGGGTTAATGATATCCATTTGAAATAAATAAGTTTTCTCCATTAGATGGATGAAATAAGAACTTGTAGTACATGTACACACTAAATTACGTCTGCTCAGTGTGACTATGCAGTGAGACTACTAAATCAAAACCTCCATTCAAAAGAATCAATTTCTCACAGACGCACGAAGAGAGAAAGATCGGCCAATCATCACAACGTAGTTCACTTCAACTGCTGCGCACAATCTAGACAATTTTCTTTCGGCAGAGGTGCTTCCGCTTCCCTCCCAACGCACCCTCTGCGGCGTCCCTTCATTTATTTCGAATTTTGAAATACCCATTTTTTCGAAATTCACTCGAGAAAGCCCCCTTTCATGAATGTTTGAACCTTAATTTCACGATGGGAAATCGAAGTCAACTCACTGACTCCGAAAGCTTCACACTAACGGATCTATGCTCCCTGAAATTCTCTTGAGCGTGCATGTGAACTCGACCTTACCTTAATTGTCCAATGATGATTTTTTTTCATTGATTACAAAACAGGAGACTCGACGGAGATTACCCTCTTAAAACAACTACGTTCTAACCCACACGTACTGCTACTCAATTTTCGCTTTTCCAATTTCTAACTTATAGGCTCCTCTTTCAATTCAATATACTGCCCACACAACTCTTAGCCTTTACCAAGACATTCGAATTCATTTAAGGATATCATAATAAATACGTTGGGTTGATAGGGGGGGGGGGGGGGGGGGGTGCGATAGACTTACCTCCACGTGGTGCACCCTGGGCAACGTATGCTCATACGGCAAAAGTATATTAACTGGCAGTCGACTTCTGACTTCAAACTAACATCACCTCACTATATGTCAAATTCAACTACTACTTCCACATTACTCGCCTCGCCTTTTTTCTACCTTTGTGTCTGTCTCTTTATTCCACCCCCCCCTCTCGACTTTTTTCACTTTGATGTTCCATCCACTCTGTGGTAAAGGGCTAATGAGAACTATCAAAACGCCTGCCATTTGATATAAATAAACGTTGGGTTGATTAGTGAGAAATAAATAACCTTGAGGGACGTATTGATAGTAATATCAGATAGCTCAACCACTAGGCAATAAGTCGATAATTGATTTGCATGAGATAAAGGGGAAGGAATCACAAATGCACGGAAAGAAGCGATTGGATTTGAATATATTTTTGGCGAAAAAAGTGAGTAACTAAAACTAACCAATAGGAGGATTATAGAAAACGGGTTCTTACCTGGGGTCTCCTTTCAATAGGTTTAAAAAAGGCCTTATTCAATACTCTAGCAAAATGTAAATTTAGTGTGCAAGGAGAATAAGGATGTGCACTTTTTTTGAGGAGGGAAACACAGAAATGAGATAATAAACGAGGTTGCAAAACGACATATAAAACATGGTTGGATGTTCGATTTATCACCTTCACACCGAAATATAATTTACATATAACTTATAAAAGTTACAAAAAAGGTCAGAACTATTAAAAGATCTGAATAAATTATCCATCACCTTACACACTTGACTACGTTAAAGCAAACATTGCGAATTTCGTAACCAAATTATGGATAGATTTAAGTAACTTTATTGTCTTGTTCATCTCTACAATTGACGCCTACTTAGCTAAAACCTTTAAAATCAGTGAAACAGAGATTAGCACGCTCATATGAGGTCATGAAAGGCAAGAGAGACAATACCTAGATGAGTTTTAAAATTTAAATCTTTAAAAGGGTTTGAGGGGCAATTATATAATTCCTGAAGGCATGAAACAATGTTCAATGATCGATCGTACAAAGATAATTGGAACAAGGACTTACCTCAAAAAAGGCGAGCCATCAGCATCCAATGCGATTTCACCAAAAGAATCGTCGTGTAATCTGTTGTGAACACCTAAGTGAGAAAAAAATCAACAAAAGAAGGAAAAAGGGAGAGAAGAGATGCAACGATAAGGAAATAGGTTAGAATACACGCATCAGCGCATTAAAATCAAAAAGCGGTAAAATTACCCCATTCATAGGGGGAATCGCCTTTGTGAGAAACTAGGAAAAGCGGGTTGGTTACGGTGCTAGTAGATGAAGTAGGTTCCAAATCAGCAGAAAGCATAAGAAGTTTACTTCGTGTAGATGATGCTGGAATGTTATGGCCCATCTCCTCCACCTCGTTCGTAACTTTCGACGCGCCCAAATCAATCGACATTTGGAGGCGTTCAGAAAGTTCCATATGAGCAGCAAGTAGTCTCTCGTAACGTGATTGTAGACTTGCATGATTCGCCTGATGTACCTTCTCCAGATCTTCTATCCTAGTAGCTGTGATATCAAAGTAAGATTAATTCGTGAAAACTTACAATGCTCCTTCAAGTTCTTTATCTTCATTTCATAGATTTTCTCTGTTGAAGAGAGTTGCGATTTAAGGCATTCAATTTCCTTTATCTTCTCCTGTAGGGAGTCATCTAACTCAAAGGCACGCTACAAGTCCATAGTTACTAAGACCGAAAAATAGCACACACCTCTTTGAAGGCTTTCATTTCATTCCTTTCGATTTGGTATCTAGATTGAAGCATCGCATGGTCATGTTTGAGTTCCTCAAGATCACAAAAAATTTCACTCTTTAGTTTGTGGGCTTCAAACAACGATTCGAATGTGTTTTCAACTATTTTAACCAATTGATGGAAGGATTCTTTCCCATATTTTTCTATTAACTTCTCCAATTCTGCATACATAATTTTTGAGAGACCAATAATGTTATCATTGCTTTCGCTATTAAAACAAGTGCTATCCAACTCCATGTCCGGATACTGATTACCATCTGTCATTATACTGGATATAATTACACAATTAGAAAGATCAAATGAACAAAATCCACAAACATTAGGCCAGGGGGAACTGAAATACGCACCTGATACTGAGAAGCTATAAACAAATCTAATTAAATGGGAATATTTAAAAGTGCTTTACTACTGTTTTAACTGTACAACTTAAATTTAATTAATTATTTGATTTTAAGCTATCACCAACAATGAGGGTATCGTTAGAACAAATTGAACATTAACTTGCATTATTATGTTAATTCATATCTTCGCAGTGAAACCGTTTCCCTAATTCTTGCACTGTTTACATTTCAATAAATAAAGCATTTCATTAGCTTCTATTTTAATCCATACGAATGTATTTTGCCATGTCTTAAAAAATTTGCTAAATATAAGAATCTTCTATCACCTGCCAATTTTTTGTCTACATAGACGAAATTTTCCACTGAGTCTTCGAATGTACTTTCACTCAGCTTATGAAGCACCATCTTAGATCTTATGTGATTAAAGAAGCTTCTGATCCACCCGGTTAATTTATCATATTCTTTGCCATTAAATACACGACTCAACCATGTTTGAAATATGTTTGTTCTAGGAGATTTCTTTTTGCTCAGTCCTTCGATTGTTTTGCGTCGATGTCTATTCTAACATTCTTACTCTGAGTAAGAAAATATTTTCAGAAAAATCTCCCCTTATGCAGAATTCCTCATTTTCGGCCTTTAGTTTCTTTCATTTAAGCAAATGTAATTTTATTTGAACCGTTTCAAGTTGAGATTTTGCCAAATCCTCCTCGTTCTCATTTTTGAATTTAATATTCTCTAAAGGCATGTTATAGTAGAGAGGAGGCTACACCAATAGTGGATATTTCAAAATCCTTATTTACTCAAAGTACCCATTATGCGTTAACGGTGTCTTCCCGGCTATTCCTTGCCCCCACGGTGATCTTAGGAATCTTGTCTGATTCCAAAATGACTGTAGATAAAAAATAATGAGAACTCTATTTAATGAATTATCACTTCATGCAGCCAGTTTCTCTTCCATATTTACTGCTGTAGACCATAAATGTCAATGAACATCTAGTGATAGGAAACTTCTATTGGTATAGTAGCATTTTACATAAAAGTATGCACGGATATGGAAATTCACGTGGATAACCGTCATCAAACAGGAACTGGAACGATGGGACATAGCCGATAGCCCAGGAAGAATAGGTAGAATGCATGCATACCACTTTGATCACCAAAGGGACCCATTGGTAGCATTTTGTCTTTTATTATAACCACTTCCTACCATTCCATATTAGTAGTATCCCCCCAGTTTTACACACTCCATTCTGATTAACCCTTTCTGGGGGGGAGGGGGGGGGGCGTTGTAAGAGAGTTAATTGATTACGCATTTCATAGTTCTAAGCCATGTAGAAAAGTCACCAATATATCACACATAGCAAAAGAATGTAATTATCACAGAAAATGTAAGAGAGAGAAATGACAAAGCTACAATATCAAGAACAAGGACAATTTCGAATAAATAATACACAAGGACGCAGAAGAAAAAGAAAGCTTAGAGAAAAATATGAGCAGGACAGGACATCACAGAGTTAATATTTATGGAAAGATGACATTGGCGTCTATGACCGTTGAACCTCAAAAAGACGCACATTGGTATCGAACCAGATTGGTGGATCTGAGTTTCTGAGGTAAATCACACCCCAAATGTAGGTGCGGAACCAGACAGTGGTACAGACATTCGATTGATACTTTCGGATCAAGATTGGATGTGGCACTGGTAGCAAGCCAACTAAAGTTCCATTCTGTAAGAACTTCAAGATTTGCGGTTCGTCCTTGAGTGATCTAGGAATAAGTGCGCTTCATAAACAAGTGTTGAGAATACCCAAGTCTCTATAGAACCGACATTCTTTTTATGTACATAACCTCATACATATTCCCATAAAATAAGGGTTGATTTTCAACTCCAATTACCCTATGAATATTCGGAATTGTCAATATATCATGACAGAAAGTGATGAAATCACAGTAACTTTCCTATATCTACATTTCTATTATTGTGGAAATTGTTGGCAAAATAGGAAATCTACCCATCCCTTAACTAGCTAGACTTGACCTGTGCGGTTAGTCATTATAATCACAAGAAGTGTACCGGAGGGGGGGGGCGGGAATCGAATTCATGACCTCTGGAATGGCAAGAATTGTCAGTGACCTACTTGCACAACAGGGTCAAATAAACACTCACTTCTCAATGCAAATCTTCTCCACTTGAGGAACAAGGACTTGAAGCATCCGCATAATGGTCTGGAGGGGGAGCATCTCACGCCATTCAGCCACCCAGCGCGCTGTTGGTCGCCATGGCATCGTCGTCGTGGTGGTGCTAGATGCCGCCGCAGATGTTGCTGTCATTCGACGAGGCTGGGACTTTTTCGAAGGTTTCGACGATTCCGTTATGACAGCAGTTGAAGTGGTGGTTCCTTCCTCGGATTTTAGGCTTGAAGCTTTATTAGTTTCCACCTTCCTTCGCTGTAAATATGGAAAATAGGTGTGCAATTTAATGCCAAAGCTAAATACTACCGTTAAAGAGCGGACTGCATTATGCACATTACGGAAGCGATCCGATGCTGTCGCGTTTGACAACAGAATAACTTTACTAAGTGGTGGAAATGGGCTTTAAGAACTACAAGATCTCATTGAGGGGCGTGCGATAGACTTACCTCCACGTGGTGAACCCTGGGCAACGTGTACTCATACGGCAAAAAAGTCTATTAACCGGCATTTGACTTCTGACTTCAAAATACCATGGCCCAACTGCTTGTCATATTCGACCCCTTCCACAGTACTCAGCTTACCTTTTAGCATACCTTTAATTCGCCCCCTTTCACAGTACTCATCTTACCTTTTTTATAACTTTGTGTCATATCTGTCTGTCTCTTTTACGTCTGTGAATCATTATTCTGTCATCTGTCTGCCTCTTTTACATCCGTGAATCGCTCTTCTGTTTCCCTGTCTGCCTCTTTTACATCTGTGAATCGCTCTTCTGTTCGTCTGCCTCTTTTACATCAGTGAATCGCTCTTCTGCTCCCCACCTCTTTTACATCTGTTAATCGCTCTTCTGTTCCCCACCTCTCGACTTTCTGCTACTTTGATGAACCTTCCCTCTGTGAAGCACGAAGTTCTGCTACTTTGATGAACCTTCCCTCTGTGAAGCCCCAAAGTCAGCTCCAGGGCTAATGACAACTATCAAAACGCCTGCCATTTGAAATAAATATAAATAAATAGGTCTCATTGAAATCTTGGTTTCAATAATGAACTGGGGAAATTTCAGATATTTGTCTTCTTAAAAAAACATTAGATTGAAAACAATATTGCCCATAACGATATCGAAGATTAAATTCGACGGTGTGTTTAAATTTAATAAATAAGTTCATACTTGTAAAATGAAATAAATAAAATAGTCCGTTCACTCCAGCCTCTCTCGTGGAACCGAAGCAAGCCGCTTCGGAGCTGCAAAAGAACTTCTGTTTTCTCAAAATCTGGGTGTCTAACTCAGGTATGAATATGTAAAGTCACGTTGGACAGGCAGATTATAGCAGCATCAGCAAGGTATAACAAAAAGCGAAAAGATTGAGGCCATAATACGGCTGAATGTCATATCTAAAACAATTTATGACGTACGAATTGGTTGAAATTTAGATCAACACGGCTGTTTTGCCTAATTTTATGCCCAATTCGCAAGTATTTCAGGAAGTAGAAATTGGAATCCAATGGATATAACACCAAATTTACAGTTTTCGCGTTAATGAATATTTGACTTTTTCAATGATGAAATCCTAGAATGGAGTTTATACTTCAAGAGATGCAATCAGACGTACAGGCGAGTGAGTAACAGCAAAAGTCTCCTCCAACTGACGACTTCCAGGCACATCAGTGGAGGAGGAGGAGGGAAAGGCAATGTGGACCGGGGAAAAAGGACCTTCGTGGGAGTGAAGGTCATCTCCGGAAACACGTTCCGCGGCATCGGCTGATGAGCCCACCGGTGCAGTGCCTGTTGTCATGCTAGCGAGACTGGGAGTACCCACAAGACTTGTCTGCAAGTTGCTAAGTTCGTTTGCATCGTCAGCCTCTGCCGTGCCATCGCTCTTTGATCCAACCTCCTTTGAAGACGCCTTCTGTAATTTATAAACAATGGAAACTACATTCGAGGTGTCGCTCGCCGTACCTGGGGCTTCTCAAGTTGAAAAGGTTATTGCAACTTTTCTTAAATTTATGATTAACCAGTGAATGAAATTATGACCCACTGCTTCTCAGACGCGCTATCTTGAAATATAACAACACGTTCCTGAAAGCAATTACTAATGAAAGCAAAGTTAAATCAATAAAAAGCAAAGGGAGTCTTTCATTAGCTAAAACAGCTAATTACGTCGATTACTGTCCGCAAAAGTATACATTCCAACCACCTCAAAGGGAATTTGGACGAAGAGAATGAAGCGTGAAGCAAACAATACTTTTGACCTTTTGACGCAATCACTACCCCTCGGATGTAAAGATCAAAGAGGAGGGGGGGGGGGGACGAATAAATCGATTAGATCAAGAGAAACTCACAGTAGAATCACCATTCATCCCCTCTACTCCTTCTTTATGTTTCTTCTCAATCACCTCCTCCTCTACTACTTCCTTGTCTTCAGTCGTCTTATTCGGTGCTTTCTCTTCCTCTTGATCTACTTCCAACTCCTCCTCCACCACCTCTTCTTCCGGGTCATCTTCCTCTGTCTCAGAAGGCACCTCAAATCGTCGCCTAAGACCACCGTGTTTGGAGAGAATCTCCCGAATATCCTCATCAGTAGAAGGCAGGTTTGCCAGCTGGTAAAACACCTGACGCTTCCGAATGATAGAGTACACCAAACATGAGTTTCCTGAAAGGGAAAAAGTCAGTCAATGTGAAAAAAGAAAAGATTCCATCTCCGGTTGTATAAATTCACCAAACGCATTTTGTTTTACAAAAAAGATGCCTTGCTTAACGCTTGTGATTCACTTCTCACGTTCTTTTACTCAAAGGCGTTTGAGAACAAATTAGTGAAAGATGGTTATATTTTGCGTCCAACAACAAAGCTTTGCTATGGCTACCTACCAGAACTACAAATAATGCAGCATGGAACGCTTTCTATTAATCACTCATTAGATCATTTCGTCATTTAAAGCCAGTAATTTGTTGGCAATAATTATGCGAGCCCTCAAGCGATCAATCGAATCCACCTGGAATGCATACGTAGAAAAAGTTTGTTTACGAAGCATTAGAGAATATTTATTTATTTATATCAAATGGCAGGCGTCTTGATAGTTATCATTAGCCCTTTGGTTCACTTAAGGCATCACAGAGGGAGAGGAATATCAAATCGAAAAAGGTTGAGAGGGGGGGACAGAAGAGTGTTTTAAAGATGTAAAAGAGACAGACACAAACGTAGATGAAAGGTGAGGTGAGTACTGTGAAATAGTCGAATATGACATACAGTGGGGTGATGGTAGTTTGAAGTGAGAAGTCAACTGCCGGTTAATAGACTCTTTTGCCGCATGAGTAAACGTTACCCAGGGTGCACCATGTGGAGGGTAAGTCTATCGCACACCCTACCCCCCCCCCCACTCCAGCAAATACATGTGTGTATTAAAATATTAAAAAAAAACAACCACATCAGCCCATCCACTTACCGTCGAATTGGTATTGAATAATGTTGTTAAAGACCTCGAGGAGGAAGAGAACAAGCTGGTAGTTATTTGGAGCAGAATAGAGGAACCAGGGTTGACTGAATGCCTCAGTGAGATGCAGCAGCTTAGAGGCTGAGACCATTGAGAGGCTCTTCACGTAAGGTGAGACTGCAAAAGACAAAGACATTTTAATAAAAAAAAAGTGACGCAATAAATTGAATCATAAATGCGTCAAATCTAATTAGGGAACAACAAACTATCTAATCCAACGATATAATGTCTGTGTAAAAAAAACGTCAAAAAATTAGGCGATTATAATGATGACACAATCAATACTATGACTAAGAGGGAGATCTGTAGAAAAACTTACCACATGCGGGAACTTAGGAAAATAATAAGAGAGATGCATGTTAAAGGGAAGAACGAACTCACAAGTATTGAGCCTGAAAAGTCGAAGACGCAAGTTCAGAAAGAAAAAAAATCTAAAGGCGATAAAATTGCAGTAGAGAGAGGAGGGGGGAAGAGGGAACTCGTAACAGGGCTTTTCAGGAAAAGAAAAACGTTATGCTCAACAAAAAAGGACGAAAATTTTGTCATGGAAAATGATTTAATAATATGCATACTTCAACTTCCTCCTCCCCAAAAATACCGGCTAGGCTGCTCCTTATTCAGGAAACACTTGACGTCTTCTGAGCTTTCGAAGAGGCCACTTTGAGCAACATGTCTCAAATCCTGAAATTATTTCTCGGGACTTAACCAATTTACCACTGGAAGTTGATTTTTCGCTGGCGTTTGACCTCAGTTCCAGTCGTTCGGAAATGACCGATTTTAGAACCGCAGGAACACATTTCTTTTAAGAGTTTCCGTTGGTTATTTTGTCTTTCCTATCGACGTCATGGTTGGGCTGATGGTTTGAACTATTTTTACCCTATTAGGAATTCAGAAGGCATTTTACCTCCAGTATCGAATGAAGAATCGTTCCACAAGTCAGTAGAAGCATTCCAATGGCACCCGCGTAGCTACGTCTTCAGCTCTCCAGAACAAGTCACTCTGCATTGCCGAGGGGCGAGGCGAGGCGGGGGGGGGGGGGGGGGGGGGGGGGGGGGGAACATAGAGACATACGGATTTGATCAATAATTCGGACAGAACAAAGCTCGATTGCCCGACAATGATGGTTCTGGGAAGCCAACGTCAAGAAAATTGGTTCGAGAGCATTAATATTGGTTGCAATATTTGTTAATGCCATTGATATTAATCCGCCCGTTTGGACTTTGAGTACGCCCCCACCCCCAATAAATAGCCATTGAGAGGAACAGTAAATCAAATATTTGCTCAAGGGGTGTGCGATAGACTTGCCTCCACGTGGTGCACCCTGGGCAACGTACTCTTATACGGCAAAAGTCCATTAACCGGAAGTTGACTTCTCACTTCAAACTGCCATCACCCCCACTGTGTCATATCCGACCACTTTCACAGTACTCACCTCACCTCTTTTCTACCTTTGTGTTTGTCTCTTACATCTTTGAAACACTCTTCTGTCCCCCCCCCCCTCTCGACTTTTTTCAATTTGATGTTCCTCCCCCTCTGTGAAACCTGAAGTCAACTAAAGGGCTAATGATAACCATCAAGATGCCTGCCATTTGATATAAATAAAAAATATTTGCTCAATTCCATGGGATCTTCGTTGGTGACTGCGGTATGTGTATTTATGTGAAGAGCTTTAGGAAGAATTTCAACATCCACAACGAATTTTTGTAAGTAATTATCCTTGTCAATTGGAAGATGTGATTCAAGAAGAGAGAAATGAACAAAAAGTTTTGAAATTTGTGGGGGGGGGCAGTATATTTATAACAGCTCCAGTTCGTCAAAGATCAAGACAGTGACCTGGAAGAAGACTATTTCATGGATTTCAAGAAATCGTACTTCTCCAGTCACAATAAGTACCTATAATAATCAGTAGTAGATTTCAACAGATGTCCAATTCACTCCTTGACTATTTTTCCGCGTTTAGCGACCATATTTTGTTCATCATGTGTTGGAAGATAGCATAAGCTATCTTCACTTTGAATGAGAGTCTGGTAGGCTGATGCAGACCCTGACGATGCCTGTTCATGGTCAGATATTCATGGCAGTCTGATTCGACCTCGACTTGGAGATATGCCCTTAATAAATTCAACTTCGCAAAGTATTTAACACCACCGAGAGTAGTGTCAAAGGAGAGCTTGAGTCAAAGGAGGAGAATGACGTTTATTCTCAAGCGTTGACATAAGAAAATGTGGGAAAATCAGCACATGGAAATACCGATCTTCTCTTCCCGTTCACCCACAATTAATATGGCCCACTTAATGTAGCCTAGCAATTATGAGACACCAATCCCTTCGAGACGTGACAACGAGGAGACTAGAGAGGCCTCTCTTTGAGAAATGGGTTTGCTTTCCTTTCAACTCATCGACCTAGGGGCTGCCATTGAAACTGAAAAGTAATAATCCATCTAAACCCCGTGAGACCACTTAGTCAATGCGCTAGACACACGAAGTACTCAGGAAATTTAAGCTTTTAAATCATGCAAAATTCCATTAAGCGAATGTAGTTTGTTGCTTCATGTACCGCAGTTCCCAAACACCAAAGAAGTCTAACACTTTAATCCTGGGAATGTTGGCCGTGTTTCTTCTCGACGCAAGCTTAAATTTATCAAGCCAATTATTAAAATCGAGGTCCACTTAAGATTCGTGGTAAAATTTGCCAATATGTAATACAAGGTTGTAAGGGCACAATTCTGCGATGGAATACTACGATCATCAAGCATTCAGACCCAGATGAATCGTTGATTACTCCATTTGTTTCAAGAAACTTGTTTCTCATTCCATTATTCCTTACATGAGGCTTTCTGGCCACATTTTCACGATTTGCGGCGAGTCATTCTACACATTCAAGTGTATCCTTTCGTGTCAGCTTTTTTAAGTAAATAATTAGCACTCCATCAAAAAAAAGCGATGTAATTCCAGATAACAAAAAATGAAAGCACCAGGCTCTGGTAAAACACAGCGCGATTGAAAGGGTTGAGTAATAAATGAAGAAAAAAACAGCAAGCTTAATTAAGCACAATATTTTACCGCCAATTTGGCAATGAAAGTAAAAATAAATTTCCAAACCCGACAGTCGCCAGAGAAGCCAACTTGCCAACTTGAGTTTATATTATCTCATTTCCATTCTCTCACATATTATGCCTCCAACCTGCTCTTCACTCAAAACGCCTGCTAACCATCAAAAAGATCATCGACTTAGAAAAAGGGATGTTGCAATTTAGTGCTACTCTTAAAAAACAATATGAGAAAACGAGGTGATAAGCAAAACACAATGGAATACTTGACAGCGAGTGAGCTCAGTACATTCAGCAGTGACATCAATTCGGGGTGCTATGAATGCGTAAAGCACATCTGCACACTCGTGTGAGGTAGATAACTCCGCATTTTGCAGTTCAACTCAGCACGCAAATAAAGCGGTAAAATGCATTCACAAATTTGTGTTTGTGCAAAGTTAAGCATCCATCAAGAGTACGTGAGGCGAGAAGTGGTTGGAGTTATTAAAGTAGCCGGGGTTCCACTTAATTGCATTAAAAACAGCATTCGTTTGCTCCTGCTTGGGCGTTAATAAAGAAAGAAACATGTAGAATGTGTGTGTAAATAAAACGACTTAGATAGACCGAAGGCATTCTGAAATCGATATTGCCGGCCGAAATTAGCCCGCGGATACGCAATCATATCAGTGGGCGTGTACCGATCTCTGCAGGTTAATAACTGTGAGAGGAGCACACCGAGAACCTAATCATAACTCTCAATCATACAGCACTTGACTTCTCTCCCAAGTAAAAATTGAGGTTGACTAGCTTCACCCAACAACCGCACACCACGCACTAGCAGTTGCATAAACTCTGACTACGCAGACGAACACAAACCGCTCGAACCACTGTCTTAGGGAGACTTGCAGCAGTTTTTTTTTCAATCAATAAACTTTCAAACTCCGGAGGGGCGAATGTATGTAGTATGGATGCCGTCTTCCCTCGTTCTCCAAACGTAAGCAAAGAGATCCTTGGGTGATGCAGCAAATAGTAGCTCATTGCTGATTCATCAGTAAATGAAGAAGGGACATGGTGCTAATTGATAAATAGCAGACAAAGACTTTCGGGGGGGGGGGGAGGGGGAAGGTATAATGAGTAATTAGGGTATAAGTAGGAGGAAATAGGAATGGCTAGAATTACGACGCAGACTTAATGTAACCCCCCAACTAAAGAAAAATATATTTTGGAAATCATTAGACCAATGACGAGAAACAAAGATTCAATAACAGCGCATGAAGCTAACAAGAGGGAAATGAAAGGTGAAAGGTAGACGTAACTTACTATTCTGAAAATGGGGAAATAGCAAAGTACATTGCTAACAGTGACACAAGTAAACCTTCTAATTCGATTATTTAATCTATTAAAGTTTTTCATACAAAGGCATAAATGAAACTCAGGGATTTTGTAAAAAGTAGCTTTTGTCAATTCCAGGAATAAAGCATTAAATTAATCCACAGCATACAGTGAAAAAAAAACTCAAAGTGATGAAATGAGAGATAAAGTTCAACGATGCAATTTGCCTCTGTTAAAATGAGCCTACACATGAGTCTTATATACTGAGCTGAATCAATACGTGCTGGATATCGAAGGAAGGAACTACGCACGTACCATTATCGATGATGGTAATAAGGCAATCAAAGAGAGGCTGGAGACGCTGGTGACCCGTTGTAATAATTTTGTGAAAAACCTAAAAAAGCAATGAAAACATATTAACACAAACTTATCACAGGGCAATAAGCAAACGTAAAAAATAAAATTAAGATGGAAATTGACACTTGGTAAAGTAAAAACACTAAAAATATCTCCTAAGAGTAAGGCAATATATGACATGGAAGAGGG